>CAUYSK010073495.1:0-65802 GCA_963575035.1 Avahi laniger | reverse complement strand
GATTTTAAAAATAAATTTACAGTTAATGGCAAATTAGCCCAGTTAGACTAACTCTCCTACAAATAAAAATGATAAAATCTAGAAAAAAGCTGTGAAAACATTAACAATTATTTGAAAGACTACAGTGTAATCAAAAGTAGGCAGAAACGCAAAGGATGTTAAAAATGTAAAGATAGGAAATGTACCAGATGAGATTTGCATGCCTGTGTCTTTTTTCCTGAAAGCATATAAAAATTGATAGGTTTCAAGGGAACAGAAGTGTCAGGTTTGAAGTGTCATAGATCTGTGGTCCTAAACCCTAGGCCACAGACTGGTACCATCTGTGGCCTGTTAGGAACCTGGCTGCACACCAGTAGGCGAGCAGCAGGCGAGTGAGAGAAGCTTATTCTATATTTATAGCTGTTCCTCATTGCTCGCATCACCACCTAGCTCTGCCTCCTGTCAGACCAGCAGAGGCATTAGATTCTGCATTATGATGAGTTGTATAATTATTTCATTATATATTACAATGTAATAATAATAGAAATAAAGTGCACAATAAATGTAATGCACTTGAATCATCCAGAAACCAGTCTCCCCCGCCCCCTGGAAAATTGTCTTTCATGAAATTGTCCCTGGGGCAGTCAAATTATGGATATGAACAATGCCCCCCACGAAAAGGCCAAATACGAATCTCCAGATATTGTGACTATGTTACATTACATGGTAAAAAGGACTTTGCAGATGCGACTAATTTAAGGATCTTGAGATGTGATTATCCTGGATTTTATGGGTGATCCCAAAGTAATCGAAGGGTCTTTATAAGAGGGAAGCAGAAGGATCAGATACAGAGAGAAGCTATTCCAACAGGAGCAGAAGTTGGAGTGATGCACACAGAAGGTGGAAGAAGGGGCCATGAGCCAAGGAACGCAGACAGCCTTCAGAAGCTAAAAAAGGGAAAGATGAAGATACTCCCCTAGAGTTTCCAGAGAAACTAACCCTGCCAACACCTCGCTATATCCCAGTTAGACTGATTTTGGACTTCTGGCATCCAGACCTGTCATAAATAATGCATCTATGTAGTTTTAAGTGACTAATTTTTTATAGTAGCACTAGGACTCTAATACAGGGTTAAATCTTAGAATGGAGGAATCCCTAAAATTGTATTAAGTCTCTATTGAAAGACTTGACTGAAAAATGGATGTGCAGAGAATATTAATTAAGACATTATCAAACTTTAAGAAAAGAAAGGAAATTATTAAAGAAAAATGATCAAAGTTTCAATGACCAGTGGGACAGTATCAAATAGTATGTTATACATTTAGAGTACCAAAAAGAAATAAATTAGATAATATTAAATAAAAATATTGAAAGAAATATTGGTGGAAAACTTTCCCAGTTTATGAGAAATCTGAAATTATAGATCAAAGCACCTCTGAAAACCCTAAGCATAATAAATAAAAATAAAATATAGGCAACTGCAAAAATTCAAAAAAAAGAGAAAAATTTGAAAACATAGAAATTGCCACATAACAGGGGGAAAAAAACCCAAAATGTAAATTATCAAGGTTAGAGCATCTCCATTTTAATATTAAACAGTAAATTTTTCATTTAATTATTAAATTATTAATTTTTCAAAATTTCATTTGATTCTCCTCTTATGGTTTTTGATTTTGTTTATATTTCCCATCTATTTACTTATTAGAATTGTACTATTCCTGGGTGCAAAAATATAGTTAGATAGATAGAATGAACAATATTTACTAGCACAATGAAGTGACCGTAATCACACTAAGTTAGGGAATTCTTTAAAATAACTGAAAGACTAGAAGTGGAATGTTCCTAACACAAAGAAATGAGAAATGCTTGATGTGATGGATACCCCAATTCCCTGATTTGATTAATACACATTGTATGCCTGTATCAAAACATCACATGTACCCTATAACTATATACAGCTATTATGTACCCATGATAATTAAAATATTTAAAAACAAAACAAAGAAAAAGAGAATTGTACTTTTCCATGTAGCTTAGAATATATTTGTAACAGTTGATGTAAATTCCCTTTTTGTTCATTTTAAAATCAGAATTGTCTCAGTTCTAGTTTTTATAGACTTTAAAAATTTTTGTTATTTATGTTTTCATATTTCTGTTTATTTTGTGTCTTATTATATTGGAAGCATAAATACCATAAATTATTTAGTATCCACTTATATTGAAACAGTATTTGGTGATTTTCTGAAATTAAAAATTAACTAGGATCCTCTGTTTTATTTGGTAATTCACACAACCCTATCAGTGGTACATCAAAGATCCTATTTGAAATGTTTGTCAGAGCTCTCATGACACAAAAATTTCTCACATATATCTTGATAATTAATAATGCAAATACAAGGTGCTCTCTGTGTGACTAGGTAAAGAGTCTAGGGAGGTGGTGATGAAAGTGTCTAGGGACTCCCATACTTGCCTTTCTCATATTATACTGTATTCTTTACATTTATTTAAGACTTACAAAAATGTGCTCTGTGGAGTACTGGATGTCCTTTCAATGATTCCAACCTATGATTTTTTTTTAATATTCTGGAAAGAAATTATATGTATTTATTTTTATATATACATATGCATATATTAATATATATGTATATATATAGAGAGAATATTAACAGGGTCAACTTGAAGAAACTCTCACTTCCAAATCTAGCACTATTAGTGCAACAAAAATAATGGTAATATTTGACTATAATTCATTGTAATAGAAATCCATAAATTCATACATATATATACTTTTATACATTTCATTATATATTATGCACTTAATTATCATATGTAATATTATAAAGACATATAAAATATATATTATATATAATTACATGAATAAATGCAGAAAAAATGGGAAGGTTCTTCCATAGGTTATAATGCCAATTATTAAGTGTAGAAGGACTTCTGTGGTTGGATAACCATGGATAAATGCTAAAAATAATTGGTGAATGTTTGGTAAGAAGTAAGATATTTACATAATCCTAAAATATCTTCCCACAAATTGCCTATTCATTCCAAAGGTAACACATGGCATATCCTCAGTGGAGAAACTTGGTAGACATCACCTTCAAATTATGATCGAATCCAATCGTCATACATAATGGGACAACTACTCATCATGTGCTTCCTACTGTGATGCATGAACTGGACGCATTACTTCAGTTCTACTCCTGATGGAGACCCAAACTGAGAGGCATTCTATAAAATAACAGGCCTATACTCTGAAAATATCAAAGGTAAGAAAGACAAAGAAAAGCTAAAGTGTTCCAAATCGAAGGATACTAAATGGTTATAAAACTAAAATGCACGACTTTGGATTTGATGTAGAACCTAGTAAAAACACTGTTAATGGAATATTCAAAAAATTTGAATATGGACTATAGATTATAAATATTGTTTCAATGTTAAATTTCCAGATAAGATAGTTTAATATATTAAAAATATATAGGAAAAAACCCTTGTTTTTGGGAAATAACTTCTAAAGTATTTACCACTAAAGTATTTAGGGGTAAAGGTACATGGTAGTCTCTTTTTCAAGTATTTCAAAAAACATTTCATTCATCTCTATATATAGATAAATGATAGATAAATAGAAAGGTGATAGGTGATAGATATATCTATGTCTATATTATCTGCCTATATATAGAGATATTTATAAAAATACAGATATCTATATTTTCTGCATATATCTATCCATATAGATTAATGCTGTGTCATAATCCTTTAATATAATAAAATTAGAAATAATACAATTTTAATTAGGGAAAACTTTGTGTTAATATGAATTTATTTATAGGGAAATTGATCACCTCAAAATAACTTTAATTTAATGTTATATTAATTCTATTATCTATTATAAATTTCACAAAAGTTAGTGGAATTTTTAAAAATAATCTAGTCTCTAAAACATGAGCCATCTTACCACTTATGAAAGGAATAAAAGAAAGAATTTAGTAAATGCTAATTTAGACGAGTGAGGCATATCAATTTAGTTTAAAACAATGGTAAGTCTTAGCTTCTAAATTGTTAATATTCATGGACTTTTCTTCCTGGGGTTTCATATTCAGTGATCTTCCAATATATTGCTCAAAAGAGAAATGAATCTGAGGTAATTGTTTTCATAATTAATCATAAATTATACTTGCTGCTCTAGATGCAGTGATCTGTAAAAATTTAATTAAGAAATGAATAATGCCAACTCTCAATTCTGATTCAGTGGTTCTTTGATTCATTTGTTCTATTGTATTTATTTAAATAAATGTCTTAGTGATAAAATGGAAATCTGCCAGAGTGACTGCCTCAAAGATTTAACTCTCTCTTATTCCACTGAAGGTTTCTTGCAGTTAGATAAAGTCATGTAATTATCTGGACCACACATAACTAAATCTAGGCTTTACCAACTTCTTAGTATGAAAAGGAGATTATCGTTTTACACTAGAAAACAATCATATTCTCACTTGACTTTAGTTTTTTGAAGCTCAGGACTATTTCTCATACTTACTTTATTTCTTGATAAATCTATCAGAGAGCCCCAACTCACAGTCATTTTTAATGAATTCCTAATGAATTATGAATGATAAATACAAAGTCAGCACATTGATCCTCATACAATAATAGTTATTTGAGCATCTACCACATAACACACATAGGCACCAATGTTGGGAATACATATAATGATGAATAATATCTTTGATCAACTCAGAGATGTTGGGGACCATAAAGATTGGCCTCTCTCTTGACCTTATATTCAGTCAGAACCCATATAGTTCTGCTTCTTTCATCTTCTTCATGACAGTTGTATGTTAAAATTCACAAGATGAGGAAGTGCTGGTGTAAAGAAGCACATTGCCATTAGCCCATCTAGAAAGCTTTAAAGAAAGGCGACCTTAAGGAATTGACACCTATGATGAGATACAAAGGATGACTCTAGCTGTAAATACATCACACAGGATGACGAGGATAGTATTAGAATGCTCAAGACAGCAGGAATAGAAGACAATACAATAGGAAGAAAAGAGAATGAATGGTGTGTTCTGAGAACTGACAGACATTCAAGGGTGCTAGAATATAGAATACAAGGTAAGGAGGACTAAGAGATGAATGAGGAGAAATAAATTAAGGCAACCTTTTTAAAACTTTTTAAGTCTTTTACACTTTAGCTTAAGAACAACAGGAAACCATTAAACGTTATTAAGCAGAATATGACATGAACAGATTTGTATTTTCAAAGGAATGATCAGTATGAATAAAATTGAGGATGGTGAGACTAGAAGCTAAGAGAAGAGTCAGGAGACAATTGATTAATCCCAGCAGGAAGTAAGGGCTTCTGAAGTAGGTGGTGAAAGGAGGAGGATTGGCAATGAGAAAGCACGTCAAATGAAGATTTGACTGTATTTTATTGTTTGAGTCAATAAACAAACCAGACAATTTTAGAAATAAGAATTATCCTGCACTCACACCCTATTTAATAGGTGTTTGAGGAGGTTTACAAGCATATATGTAAATGTTAATATAAATACAGCAGTTAAGAGAGATAATTTCACAAACTGGGCTAAAATATACCCTTACTAAGAAACTAAATTTTTTTAAATAAACAAATAAATCAATAATTTCATATGTGTGTATATTACTAAGCTACTATTAACTGGGTGTCATGGTAATGTATAATAATTTTTGCTAACAAGTCATTGTATAATTAAATGCTTAAGATAAGACATAAAATTTTGCAGTAATGATATAAGAAAGGAAATGATAGATACAGAAATCATTTCTTCACTCAACAGAAATTTATTAAGTATCCTCTAAATTCAAAACAACATAATAAGTTTTGGGCTATGAAAATAAATGTTAGCTATAACAATATAATTGCAGACTTGCATCGCTTAATGATACGGATACATTCTGAGAAATGCATCATCAGGTGGTTTTGTCATTGTGCAAACATCATAGAGTGTACTTACACAAACCTAGGTGGTATAGCCTGCTACACTCTTAGGCTATATGGTATAGCCTGTTGCTCCTAGGCTAACCAATGGTACAGGCTGTTACTGTACTGAATACTGCAGAAAATTGTGACACAATGATAAGTATTTGTACATATTTGTTTAGATAAACATAGCTAAAGACTATATTATAAAATAACAATACAAATGTAGTCAGTAATAGTCATTTATTATAATTATCAAGTGTTTCAGGTGTTTCAGGTGTTTCAAGTGTGTCAAGTGTTTTGTACTGTATATAATTGTGTGTGCTATACAATTACACTATGAGGCCAGTTTATACCGCAGTAGGCAGATAATGGATGAGTACCTGTGCTCTGCCATGACATTTACACTTGAAAGCTAAAAGATGGATATTCCAACAGAAAAATTTACAAATTAACAATTCAAAAAAGAGCTACTTTCAATAACCTATGAGTATACCAGATGATGTTCAATCTGAGTATTAGTTGAGGACAAAAGGAGTTTCCAAAGAAATTAAAATAACAATGAAAGGTTACTCATTACTTAAATAACAGAAATGTTAATAGATTATAATACTTATGCTATCAATAATAAGTGAAAAGATCAACTTCTATGTATTGTGGAAATTTAAATCATTACTCCAAGGAAAATATTATAGTCAATTATATATAAGGTAAGATTCTTCCTTATTCTAATATTTCTGTTCCTGAGAATCTATCTCATAGAAATAAGAACATCAACATGCACAGAAATGTAAAAGGTAGTTTATTGTAGAATTGCCAGTTAAAAACCAAAATTGAATGTCCATCAACATGAGAATGGTTGAAAAATACTGATATGTTATTAAGTAATATGGAATATTTCCTCATAAAAGTAATTAATTATGTCTATGTCATTGACTTAAAGAAATTTCCATGAGGCATTTTTAAAATTAGACAAAAATGTGGCATGAACAAAATATAATATATTAATTTGTAAAACAGTCATAATAAATCCTCTGTGAATGGATGCGTGTGTTTGTGAAAGGTTTTTCTTTGTAGAGAGAAATGTGTAGAAGGAAACTCAGTTGTTAATTTTAGTTTCCTTTGATTGAGAATGAATTAGGCTAAGAGAGCAAGCAGAAATGGCTTCTAAAAAGATGTCTATAATAAAAAATCAAAAAACAATCACCTATAAAAAAAGATTTTCTGATCTTAATAAATTTTGAAAAATACTTTTGTATTCTTAAAATATAAAAAGAATATATGTCTAATTCTGCTAAATTAACAAAATTCAGACTGCTTTTAACTCCAAAAGTAGTTGTCTCTCACCTCTAAATAGTTAATATTAAAATTTTAAATCTCAAAAAAAAAGACAGGTATGAATGTGGGCATAATATTAATACTAAAACAACAGAATTCATTTGTATTCCAGTGGGGTTGTCCTAGTAAATCCTTTCTCTTTTCCAGGACCAAATCAAGATCAACAGTGCATTTAATCACCATGCCTCCTCAGTCTCTTATAATCTGTGACAGTTCCTCAGTCTTTATCCTTTTCAAACCTTTACATCTTTGCACAGTAGTGGCCAGTTATATTTGTAGAATATCCCTCAATTTGGATAGTCTGACATTGTCTCATGACTGACTATACATTTTTGGCAAGAATACCGCAGGAGTGATGAACCCTTCTCAGTATATCATATTAAGGGGTGCTCAGTATGACTTATAAGGAGTTGAATTTTAATATATATTCCTTATCTTCTTAAAATGCTTCTTATAAATTTTTATCATAAGCATCTACATATTATATAATCAGTGAAAACAAGTGACAATAAATGGAAATTTGGAGATGCTGCAGTCATTAAGTTATTCTAACCTAGTTTATTGCCTGGTTAGGGTTCTAGTTTTATTGTTTCTTTTTATTTTTAATTTTATTTGAATATGCTTCTGAAATCTCTTAGTGTTGATTATAAATAAACTGAGGCATGATAAAAAGAAAAGTATTCTGATAGTTTTTAAGCCTTCCAAATCAGTGTAATAAATTTTTTCTCCATATCTATACAAAGAAAAGTAGTGATCTCTAACACAGTACAATTATCTTTGTGTTCCTAAGAACAAGGCCATTATCAATCTGATACTCCAGTTAACGGGGTCTGTAAGAAGGCCGATTTTCATTTGACTTTTATAGTGTAATGACGAAGGATTTTTGGACACACATCCAAAAAAATCCTAAACATTTTTTATAAAAGAAACCGAGTAGTGTTTAGTGACCAGCCTGGCACTCTTTCCTGATTTCAGTTGAAGTAAAATAGGCTGTCCTCCAATTCATTAAAAATATCTGATGCTAGCCAAATTTTTTCCCATATTAAATGTGTTATAGTTCTCAATTGTACGTCAAAGCTACATTATATAAATATTACAGTAATCAACTGTGAAGGTCCCAAATGCATTGTGGAAGAGAAAAGGAAGCCTTTTATCAAAAGCCAGTTCCTGCTTCCTGAACAACGATACAGTTTCTACAGTTTCTCTCTAGAGAACTGAATTTAGTTAGTATTCACGAAATGGGAAAATGAAATTTTAAAATACATGTGTGCATAAATACACACACATAATAAGCACTCATACTTTTCAATTGCTTTAACATCTTTTCCTTTCATAGATTTTTATGTCAATTTATCGAGACATAAGTGCTCTCAGAATGTGTTTTAAGACAATTTTTAAAGCTCTTCAAGGAAGGGATGCTATTATTACTTTTATTTTTCCTTTGCAAAAGGATTTTACCTTGTCCTACTCATTTAAAGCATAGCATGGAGTTAGTATAATGACCAGATGTTATGCTAATTTAACCAGACCATCTTTAATCCCCTATTCAAATCAGTCAAAATTATTTCCTAGACAAATGAAAATTTACAGCATTCATACTGTTATGTTAACTATAGTTATTGAAGTTAGAATAATATCTTGAAAAAATTAATTTGTTATTACCATGCTAACAGGACAACTCATACCATTATTTAACCATTATAATCCTTTATGTTGCAATCTGAAATTTAATTTACTACCCTAAATATATTTATTTGATTTCAGGCCTTGGTACACAACAAAGTGTTTGTTTTCTAAGTGTTCATTTGACAAATATTTGATGATATCCTACAGTGTATTAGAGATACAAATATATTAAAAAACATGATCCCTGTCCTGGAATTGTTCACTTTATTAACTTTGCTTTCAATTTTATAGAGATAGATATGTTTTCTTTTCAACTCTGTTTAGCATCAAGACAAACTTTTTGTATTTGTGTGTGTGCATGTGGTGTGTGTTTGAGGAGCCGGGAAGAGAATTTTTATTTTGTTTCTGGACTTGCTCTGTAGACACAGCCCATTAGATCCAAGCTTAATGTGAAGAAATTTTCCTATTAGTGTTCCCACCTTAGAGAGGCCCTGGCATTTTCCTTCACTCCCCTTTGCCTGTTGTACCATGAAAACTAAAGATTTACATTTGTCTAGATACGCAATTGTTCATGTTTTTAGGTAGATTCCACAGGAAATAAACTCTGAGAGACTGATTTTTATTTGGGTATTTATAGGGAACTGCTTTTGAGAGTACGATGTGTCAAGAAATTAGGAAAGACAGAGAAATATTACCTGATGCCTTGAAGAGCTCTGAAGCTAGGATCATAAAATGCTGAGAAGAGAACCAGGGCTTGTGATCTGCCCCATTGATTAGTTAGTAGGTATTAACTGTATCCAAGGAAGGTATAATCTTGGGCAAGACAGCTCTCCTAACAACTGGGAGAATAAGTGCTTCGATTCATAAGGAGTAACCTGGGCAGACTAGCCATAAGTTACTTTATCATTTTAGAATTTTTTTTCATCAATGTGATTGATCCAAGAAACTTAGGCTACTTTATTTCTGCAAGAGGAATATGAAGGGATTTCAAAAAGTTCATGGAAAATGTGTATTATGAAAAATGTATACATGGATTTCAAACATTTTTGCACCCAAAATAAATACTAACTTGTTGTAAAGTATCTGAACAGAATCTATTCCAAGGTACTAAAAAAGATAAGACATCAGTTTGAAAGACCCATATCAGAGGAACATGAATCTTGCTAAAATTGAAACAAAACAAACACCAGATGTATGGTGAAGCTTGGGTGGAAGAATGGTGAAATTATTGGTGCTTTACGAAAAGTTTATAGGAACAATGCTCCCAAAGAAATCATTAATTTCTAAATGAAAAACTCATATTAAGAAGAGATAAGATGAAATTGAAGATGAAGCCCGCAGTGGTATACTATCCACATCCTTTTGGGAAGAAAAAAATTCATCTCATTTGTGCTCTAATTGAAGAAGACTACAAATTAACAGCACAAACATTAGCCAATATCACAGACATCTCAAGTTGCTCAGATTACATAATTCTGAATGAAAAATTAAAGTTGAGCAAATTTTCCACTAGATGGTTACCAAAACCATTGTGCCCAGATCTGCTTCAGACAAAAGCAGAGGTTTCAGTGGGAATGTTAAACAAATTAGATCAAGATCCTGAAGCATTTATTTGAAAAATTATAGCAGGAGATGAAATACGGCTTTACCAATACAATTCTGAAGACAAAGTACAATCACGCCAGTAGCTACCAAGAGGTGGAAGTGGTCCAATCAAAGTGAAAGCAGACCAGTTGAGAGCAAATGTCTTAGCAAGTTTCCTTGAATGCTCAAGACATTTTGTTTGTTGACTTTCTGGAGGGCTAAAGAATGATAACATCTCCTTATTATGACGGTGTTTTGAGAATGTCAAACCTTTAGCAGAAAAATGCTTGGGAAAGCTTTACCCATGAGTCCTTCTCCATGTTGACAATGCTTCTTTTCATTCCTCTCACCAAACAAGGGCAATTTTGCAAAGGTTTGTTTGAGAAATCACTAGTCATCCACTTTAGAGTCCTGATTTGGCTACTTCTGACTTCTTTTTTGTTTTCTAATCTTAAAAATGTCTATATATAGAACCCATTTTTTTTTTCAGTTAATAATGTAAAAAAAACTTCATTGACATGGTTAAATTCCCAGTAACCACAGTTCTTTAGGAATGGACTAAATGGCTGGTATCATTTTATAAAAGTTTCTTGAACTTACTAGAGCTTATGTTGAGAAATAAAGTTTATATTTTTAATTTTTATCTTTGAATTCCATTTTCCAGGAAATTTTTGAGGAAGTCCCCCCTATATATATAGAATATATATGTATTCCAATTTTGGATAATTTGTGCTTTTTTCACATCATAATTAATCCAAGTTTTTATATAATCAATGTTTGATTAATGCATCTACAAAAACCAAAAGAAATAAGCATAAGAAAGTATATGAATATATATACATAATATATAGAGATCTATTTGAAGAAACCTTCCAAATAAAACTGAATTGAATATTATATAGATGCCAGTTCACACTAAATTCCTGTATAAATATAATTCTCTTTTAATTTTAATTTTATTTTTTATTTCAGCATATTATGGGGGTACAAATGTTTAGGTTACATATATTGCCTTTGCCCCAACCGAGTCAGAGCTTCAAGCATGTCCATCCCCCAGACGGTGCACACTGCACCCATTAGCTGTGTATATACCCATTCCCTCTTCGCCCTTCCCATCTGCCCAACACCCGATGAATGTTACTATATGTGCACTTAAGTGTTGATCAGTTAATACCAGTTTGTTGGTGAATACATGTGGTGCTTGTTTTTCCATTCTTGGGATACTTGACTTAGTAGAATGGGATCCAGCTCTATCCAGGATAATACAAGAGGTGCTAGATCACCATTGTTTTTTGTGGCTGAGTAGAACTTCATGGCATACATATACCACATTTTACTAATCTACTCATGGATTGATGGGCACTTGGATGGTTTCCACATCTTTGCAATTGTGAATCATGCCGCTATAAACATTCTAGTACAGATGTCTTTTTTATAGAATGTCTTTTGTTTCTTTGGTTAGATGCCTAGTAATAGGATTGTTAGATCAAATGGTAGTTCTACTTATAGCTCTTTGAGGTATCTCCACAGAGGTTGTACTAGTTTGCAGTCCCACCAGCAGTGTATAAGTGTTCCCATCTCTCCATATCCACGCCAACATTTATTGTTTTGGAACTTTTTGATAAAGGCCGTTCTCACTGGAATTAAGTGATATTTCATTGTGGTTTTGATTTGCATTTCCTTGATGATTAGAGATGCTGAGCATTTTTTCATATGTTTGTTGGCCAATAGTCTATTGCATTTCCTTGATGATTAGAGATGCTGAGCATTTTTTCATATGTTTTTTGGCCAATAGTCTATCTTCTTTTGAAAAGTTTCTGTTCATGTCCTTTGCCTACTTTTTGATAGGTTTGTTTGATTTCTTTCTTGCTGGTTTTCCTGAGTTCTATATAGATTCTAGTTATCAGCCCTTTATCGGATGTGTAGCATGTGAATATGGAAAAATGTTTAATGTTTTCTTTAAAAACAAGTCCTTTGGACTAAGTGTGAAGATGGCAGATGAGAAAAGCCACCAGCCAGAGTGTCTCTGAAAGATAGATTTTAGATGAAAGTGAAAAAATAAACAGGCAGACAAACAGATTGGATGAGGATCAGAAGAAGGATGCCTGAAACTACAGGAGACTCCACAGGAAGAAGTTGTAGAACAGAACTGGAAGGAGAAAGGCATAGGCAGTGTCTAAATCCCGATAGGCTTGGAAACCAGGGACAAGGGTAGGCGGAGGGGATAAATTTCCCCTCCTTTGCATCTCGGACTGCTGGTGGGCTCCTGAGCTGCTGGAGAGACCTGCTAACACCAGGCCAGAGACAGTTGCCGCTACTGAGAACAGGTCACCAGGCTCCCAGCTCCCTCGGGGCACCCACACTGCAGACCTGAGCCAATTGGCAGGTGCCATATTGCTTCATTTTCCCCTTCCCCTCCCCTACCCAGGACTGCGGAGAGAGACAATTTAGCCACCACCCAGAGGCATCCGCAGGGAATGAAATTTTTCCTTTTGTGGCCCTACAGTGGACTGAGGGGTACTGGGACTGTGAGCTCCCTAGTCCTGCTGACCCTCCCAGGTGCTGCTTGCTGGTGACTCCAGCAGAGCAGGGCAAATCCCAAGGCGGAGAGACATTGATCCAGCTTGGACACCCTGTGGGTGACTTGAGACCAGCTCTCTTCTCCCTGGCAGGATCAGGAATTGATCTCTGGGACAGGGGGACAGGCCTGAAGGCCAGATCTGGTACACCTAGGTCTCTCACATTGCCCTGGGGGCATAGAAGGGATAAATATAATTCTAATTAAAAGTCTAAAATAGTTATAAAGGCCATTGAAAGAAAAGTTAATAAATTAATCTAATGTAGAATTGTCTGGGAGGCCAGTACTATAATACATTAAAATATATAATCTCACTAAAAATACCAGTGTCCTATTAGAAGAAGACAATACAAAGAAATCAAAAGAAAGCATATTATATTAAATATAAGGATTTAATGTATTATGAAAATGATAGCACAAATCACTAGTAACAAATAATTTTGTTGAACAAGGATGATTTAATAAATGAAGAAATATAAAAATTTAATTTATTTATAAAAATTCAATTACAATTTAACATATACTAAAGAAACTCACTATAGCCAACTTAGGAAAAAAATAAAATTATTTTACAAACAGGGATTAACAAAAAGAATAAGAGAAAAAAGTGAAGAATCAGGTCTCAGGAAAGACAGGTGTAGAGACACTGTGCAATTGAGGTAGCAGAAAGTAAAGACCATCACTTCAGGGTGTCCCCGCCAATTTGACTTGCTCCTACATTTTCCAGTGCTTTCTTTTCATGTTCAAGATTCAAAATCCAGAGCAAAAGACCCCAGTTGTCCTGGCTTGGGTCATGTGTCTTGCTTGGGAGAAGACAAAGTACCTTGCTTATTAGTCACACTGTAAGTGAAGGCAACTACATAATATCTAGTTTTCTAAAAGGAATTACAACACTGTTGCCATAAAACAAGAAAATGAAAGCATCTTTAGTCAAAACAATCGATGTTCATGGTGTTTCTTGTGAAATTTGCATTCTCTCCACAGTGATAATACCAAGCCTTGCTTACAAACAGGTCATAGAAACGTAAATTATTACAAATATCCTAGAAAGTATTTTAGCAGTTTCTAAGAGACATAAAAGTATTCATCTTTAGTAACCTAATTGTGAATCTGTCATAAGGAGCTAGTCTGAAGCTTTGACAAAAATTTATTCACAAGCAATAAGAATAGATTCTTTGTTAAAATTGTGTTTTCTAATTGTAATCTCAGATCCATCACTTACAAAACTGTAGGACTCTGGCAAGCCTCAGTTTCTTATAAACAACGGGAATAACTGCACTCACATCATGGGGTAACTGTGAGGAGAGTGAGCTCTCAGGAATATCACATTATTAAGTATTAAAGATATTTAAATACATTTTCTATGTCCTTACTAATATTAGTGTAAAATGTGAAAAATAATTCATTAAAACAGATTATGGTATATCTATCAGATAGGATATAATACTATGTACATATTAAAAAGAAATCAAAAACCAAAAAGGATTTTAAGTAGATAGTAATTTCATAGGAAAATGTATATATGTTAAGTAAAAACCACAAGAAAAAATAAAAAATTATATATGAGTATATTCTCAAGATGTAAACAAGAATAAATAGAAACTAAATGTTTCTGTCTAATAGTTTAAAAACTTTGAATAAATAAAACAACACAGGAAAAAATTGGAAGAAATTATGCTAAATGTTTACAGGAATTATCTTTGAATTTTAGAGCCATGAGAATTTGGGGATTATTCTTTCTCTACTTTTCTGTGCTATTTTAATTGGAGTAATATATTTCATTATATCAAATGTAAAAACATTGGTTTCTCACACTTCACAAAAGGAAGGAGAAAAATGTGGAATAATAGATTTAAAGATATCATCATTATGCAACGGCAGTGGATAATGGAACAGACAACCAACTGAAAAGAGCATAACAATCTACCTTTATTACAATATAAAAGTTATATCTTTCTGACAATCTTATTAAATGTGAATCTATGAAAATCCCCTGTTAAAATCTTATCTAATACTTCCTAAATTATTGCATTTAAAAACTACAACAGGCCAGGATTACTACTCACGCCTGTAATCCTAGCACTCTGGAAGGCCGAGGCGGGCAGATTGTTTGAGCTCAGGAGTTCGAGACCAGCCTGAGCAAGAGCAAGATCCCGTCTCTACCAAAAATAGAAAGAAATTAATTGGACAGCTAAAAATATATAGAAAAAATTAGCCGGGCATGGTGGCGCATGCCTGTAGTCCCAGTGACTTGGGAGGCTGAGGCAGTAGGATTACTTGAGCCCAGGAATGTGAGGTTGCTGTGAGCTAGGCTGATGCCATGGCACTCACTCTAGCCAGGGCAACAAAGTGAGACTCTGTCTCAAAAAAAAAAAAAAAATGCCTAATTTCCCTGGTGTAATCCAATCTTGGTAGCCTTTTTTCACAGCCTCCTTATTTTTCAAATTTTATATAGTGGCCATGGATAATAAAAAAATATATATGGTGTTAGCTGTCATGTAATATGATTTAAGTTTCTGACTAAGCTGGAGCTCTTTACATTTGAAAAAATACATTACTTCACATTTTCTCAGGATACATTACTCAGCATATATACATGAGTCATGTGTGATACACAGCATTTGCATAGTATCTCTGCCTAATTAGCATCCACATGTGATATGGCTTCAGTCAATTGATATTGGAAGTCAGGAAACAGAATAGAATTTTTCCCAATCAACCTTATTCATATGGATCATTAATAATTAGCCTTGAAGGAGTCCCTATGTACTCAGACCTTAGTATAAGAAAAGGCAAGCTGTGCTTCTGAAACAACCAAATAAAAAATATAGAAATGAGGTAACAGTGAAGATTTGTATAGGGATCTACAAAGGATCTTCGTGGATTTATAAAAACAGATTTCTTTACACATATCAAATGATACCAAAAAACTGTATCCTTTTTGAATCTAAAATAAGTAAAAAAAAATTGAATTCATTCTAAATTCAAATTTATCATAGGATTCTCATTCTGTAATATGGAGGCTCATTTTAATCAGCACCTACTACTCATCTGTAGGATCTGAAAGGTTAATCCTATAACTTTTCACTATTATTACAGGGTTTGAGGTAGAAACAAGAAGAGGAAACCAAAAATTTTTAATTTTCCTTCTCTCCTCCTTCTCCTCTTCTTTCTCCTTATTCTCTTTCTCCTTCTCCTTTTCCTTCTTCACCTATCTCCAATAGGAAGGATAAATAGGACAAACTGGTTTTGTGGGATGAACAATGGAAAGAGGAAAAAGAGGAGACAAAGTACAGAATAGCTGTAGAAGGTATTCAGAAATCATGCTTGAATTTTTTAGGCAGGAATACAATTAAGTTAAATGCAAGTCAAAAATAACTGGAATTTTATTCTTTCTTTTTCTATGCTACCTAAAAATTTCCATTTATGGAAACTGAAAGTAAGAACAGTAGATAGTAAAATTATGTCAAAGAGGACTAAATGTCATTTTTTGCAAGCACTTTTTAAATTCTCCCTTCATGCTAGCTAATATGGTCCTTTGATCTACATGCTGCTGTTGAAACAAGGAATTCATAGGTGATAAGTAAATATGCTTCATGAGACAGGGAGAGTTCACTGTAGTTATCCCCCAAACAAGACAAAGTGCAAAAGTACATCTGTTAAATTGAACCGAATAAGAGAATAAATGAAGACTTTCCATCCATGCATATCAAGTAAAAAATGTTTATAGTGAATAGAGCTTTCTCTGACAGTCTCAGATCACACACCCATTTATCTTGCTTAAAATAAAAGCCTGTGTTTCTGCTTTTATGTAGTATCTGATAATCAGTCCCCAATAGAGTCTCCTATTTTTCATTGAAAATGCACATATACAGACAACAACAGCATCAATACAAACATACACAGACCACTGTTAAGATTTTCATATAACATATCATCAGAATATGGAAGGAACTTCTATTGAAAAAATCAATTTAAATTGATTGCTATGTTCAAATGGTGAATCATCTTTTCTATGCCACCAGAAAAATAAAACATGATCCATGTAAAAGTAAATAGATCCTGCATTTTTCTCCCACTCAAGACTCATGCTAATCAATACACTGGCCAGCTGTGTCGCTCTTAGTAGTGCTGCGTTTTGAGACTCCAGCATTTTGAGTTCCTTCATCTGTATCACCTGTCAGTATTTCTCTTTTTATTTACATTCAGATAAAGAATCCTGGTAGATGGATCTCTTTGAAATCAAGTGCTATAGGTGTAAGCAGAGGCAAGAAGGCAATAGAGCTCACAACTAAACTTGTTTATGTGCACCCATATATTCACAGTGACAGACAATCAGACCATGAGGATAGGAGAAGCTCTCCTTAGGTCTAGCAGATCTCCACTGGGGGGAAATTACAAAAACAAATAAAATGGGTTCACAGCAGTAACTGGCATGGAGTGATGAACATCAGTTTACATAGACTAGCCTGGCCAGAGAGAAATTTTCCATCCTGAAACCAAAGTTCCATGGAACCCCACCCCCAGCTGACAAAAAGCAGCCTGGGGCCTGGACTTAAATTTATAATGCAGTTGTGCCACAAAGACTGCACTCCTTGGGCAATTCCTGCCTCTGTGCTGGCTAGGAGCCAGTGGACTTGGGGTGTACATTACGCAGTGAGACAATATCAGGGGCAGCCAATTCAGTACTTCTGTCACTCCCTCCCCGCCAAATACAGGCAGCAGCTCAAGGAGTCTTCTTCCACTTGGGGAAAAGGAAAGGGAAAAGTCCAAAGGACTTTGTTTTGCAACATGGCACCAGCTCAGCCACAGTAAAATAAAGAGCCAAGTAGACTCCTGAAACCCTGAGTCCAGGCCTTAGTTCCTGGAAGGCATTTCAGGACCCACCCTAGGCCAGAAGAAAACATACTGTCCTGAACGGAAGGACCCGGTCCCAGCAGGATTCACTACATGCTGATTAAAGATCCCTTGGGCTTTGAATAAACATCAGAGGTAGTCAGGCAACAATCATCACTGGTTTCCACTGGTTTCGAGTGAGACTGAGCTGCCTTCAGGTGTGGTCTGGCACTGGTGGCCATGAGGGTGTGCCAGTGTCACTTGTCCACCAACTCCAGCAGCCCTGCACAAAGGCTGAGGAAAGAGAGTGAGAGTCTTTTCCTGGCACTCCAGGGAATTCTCTCATATCTTCCCCAAGTTCACCAATACCACCAGGACTCTGCAAGAGTCATTACCGGGCTTGGGGCACCCCGAATGCTGATATGGTTGTAGTGACCAAAGACTTAGATCACAACACTCAATTCACTTTGAATACCTAGAAAGCCTTTTTAAAAAGGATGGGTTCAAACAAGCCCAGACTACAAAGATTAAAATACACACCTAACTCTTTAATGCCCAGACATTGGCAAACATCCAAAAGGATCAGAAATATCCAGGAAAACATGACCTCACCAAACAAACTAAATAAGATACCAGTAACCAATCACAGAGCAATGGAGATATGTGATCTTTCAGACAAAGAATTCAAAATAGCTGGTATAAGGAAGCTCAATAAACTTTAAGACAACACAAAGAAAGAATTCAGAAGCCTATCAGAGAAATTTAACAGAGTCTGAAATAATAAAAAAATGGCTTGTATCAAAAAACAATAACAAATGCTGGAGAGGATATGGAGAAAGGGGAACTCTCCCCTCATACAGTGTTGGTGGGAATGTAAATTAGTGCAACTACTATGGATAATAGTATGGAGGTTCCTCAAAAAACTGAAAATGGAACTACCATGTGACCCAACAATCCTACTGCTGGATATATAGCCAAAGGAGGGAAAATCATTCTGTTGAAAAGGTATCTGCACTCCCAAGTTTATTGCAGCATTATTCGCAATAGCCAAGATTTTGAATCAACCTAAGTGTCCATCAACTGAAAAATGGACAAAGAAATTGTGGTATGTACATACAATGGAATATTATATAGCCACAAAAAGAATGAAATCCTGTCATTTGAAACAACATGGACGGAACTGGAGGACATTATGTTAAGAGAAATAAGCCAAACACAGAAAGACAAATTTCACATGCTCTCATTCATATGTGGGAGCTAAATATTAAAAACAATTAACCTCATTGAAACAGAGAGTAGAATGATGGTTACTAAAGGCTGGGACGTGTGGGGGGAGTATAAAGTGAGGATCATTAATGGGTGCAAAAATATAGTTAGATAGAATGAACAATGTTTGATAGCACAACAAAATGGCTATAATCAACAGTAAGGGCATACTTTAAAATAAATAAAAGAGTAGAACTGGAATATTCCTAACACAAAGAAATGACAAATGCCTGAGGTGATGGATATCCCAGTTACCCTGATCTGACTAATTTATATTGTATGCTTGCATCAATGCAGCACTGGTACCCTATTTAATATTATGTACCCATAATAATTAAAAAGAAAAAAGAATAAAATAAAAAGGGCTAAAAAAAAATCCTATAAGCTCCAGGATAACAAACATGTTCCTTACAAAGACAAAATCTCATACTTTTCCTCTGTCATAAAGGGGAGAGTGAAGCCATACCTATAATCCTTTGAGAAAATGAGTTGGGATATAACAGATAGTTGCTCATTCAAATCATTTTCCGTTAACAAAAACCACAAAAATGAATTTTCAGGCATATAGATGTTCAAAAAACATCATCAGATACCTTTCTTTGAAGTTAAGCAAAGGTTTAATACCACTCCAAATGACTTAGAATTGAGATAAAATTAAGAACTCAAGGATACAGAAAGTTTTATTATACAATTATTGAGAGTTATTGTTACTATTAAGAATAATAACAGTTAACATTTATTAGGTGTTCATTTTGTGCCCCGTACTTGAATTATAGCATCTTAACAACTACCTTTTGACTTAAATGCTATTATCTCTCCCCATTTACAGTGAATACACTGAGGTTTAGAGGAATTCAACTTTTTTCCATGATTGGTACAGCTAAGAAATATCTTGCTTGATTTTAAGCTCATGATTTTCATCACTACACTAAATACTTTCCTTACTAGGTTTGAAACACATCAAGTTTAGGTAAATTAATTGTAGTCTGGTTTCAAAGCTTGGTTCAGCTGTTTCTTTTGTATTTTTACTCCTTTGCTAGTCCCTAATAAAGTGTTTTCCTCTACTTTATAATTCACACAATGTCTGTTGAAACAAAAAAATTCCTTTAGGCAATGAAAGGGAGGCTACTCCAGAACTTACTGGTCATGGCTAATCTGTATACATTATTTCCCAAATGATCCACACTTTTCTAAGTAGGTCGCATATATTAGCTCATCTATCCCCATTTTATAGATAATAACATAAAGCACAGAGTCCAATGTCACTCGGCTCTAAGTGGCAGAGCCTGGATTTGATTTTAACTTGTACATAATATTGCTTCTATTAAAATAATTGGGACACCAAGGGGGTTTTTCTTCACAAAATCAGAATTGTGAGATAAAATAATGATCATTTTTATTTCTGACGAACTTGAGTAATTTTTTGAGTAATATTGTAAACTCTTATGTTGAATAACTTGATTCTTTGATTTTTTCATTGAGAAAAACTAATAAATCACCTAATCACAGAAATAACCTCTCTCAAAAAGCCCTAATGTATACCTTCTTCCCTCAAACATATCCCCTCTGATAACTATCCTTCACAATTAGAATATAAAAGACAATGTCAACATGAATAGGAAAAAAAGAAAATTAGAAAATACATTAAAATGTTAAGAGGATATATCTGTTCATGAACTTCCAGATGTTTTCTTCTTCATGCTGCCTATATTTTTTAAATTGTGTAGCTGTCCCTTTAAATTACTAAAATATTTTGCATATAATATATAAATACAACTAGGTAAAAAATGATGCACAGAAATACTGAAAAGAAAGGTAACAGAATGTTGAGTGTTTATTCTTGGGCAGTGTGGCTATAGATGAATTTTTCTCTTTTGAATATTTTTTCTTATTTGTTCAAATTGCTCATAATTATAAAATCTTATTTTTGTAATGGAAAAATCATGATTTTAATAAAAATAATTATAGCCTATATCACACGAATTTATGCACAGTAGGTAATTCTCAGTGGAACAGTCTTCACACATACCATAGGTATCCAGAAACTGCTAAAGCTCTGCCTTGCTTCATGGGCAGCCTTTGAGTTTGCTTCCACCTCCCTGTTTACCCAGACTGTAAATATTACTTGTGGCATTAGGCCTCCTGTTACACATTGAAAAATCCTCAAGGGTTTTTAAATCTCCATTATGCCATATTTTAACTGAAGCCTATTTAAATAATCTTTTCCTCATATAATCTCAACCCTTTTTTTTTTACAAAGGAAATACTTTATCAAAGCAAATACTGATGACATATTAAATTAAGTATTTAAAATAGTTACTAAATATTAAAATTGCCTAGTGTAAAATCTATGTTATTTCTTCTGAGTAATTTACTCAATCCATAGTGACCAATGAATATAGCTTTGTTGGAGGTTTTTTTTTTTTTTATTTCAGGGTATTATGAGGGTACAAACATTAGGGTTACATTTTACATCTTTGCCTCACCCAAGCCAGGGTTAGAGGCATGTCCTTCCCCCCTGCAATGCTCCCGTGTCCTTTAGTTGTGGGTTTACCCCCCGCCCATCCCCCTAATCCCTGGAGAGTATTACTGCCATGTGAGTTCCCTATTTACTTTTGCAAGGATGTGGAAACAACCCAAATGCCCATCAATTCATGAATGGATTATTAAAATTTGGTATATGTATACAATGGAATATTACTCAATTATAAGAAACGACAGTGATCTAGAACCTCTTATATTTTCCTGGATTGAATTTGAGCCCATTATCCGAAGTCAGGTATCACAATATCGGAAGAATGGGCTCCACTTGTACTCACCATCAAATTGGTATTAACTGTTGAACACTAGAGTTTTTAAGTTTAAAATTATTTCACAAATATTTATTAGTGATTTCTAGGTATCAGGCACAGTGCTAAGGGAAGAGAAACATTTTCTTTGCTAGAACTATTTTAAGTGAATCAAGGAGTATGCAAAATATTCTAAACAATTCTAATTGCTAATATGCTATTGAGGAAATTCCAGAAAAGACATTTAAATATTTGTGTTGAAGGAAAAATCAAACATACCTTTAGTCATGCACTAATAAACATTGGTTTCTTCTTTATCTTATCTCATGATCATCACTTATTTGCTTTGAACTAATATCCTAGGGAATATTCTTCCCTACCCTAGAATTTAGTGATCAATTTGGCATTAAATAGAAGTCTTAAGATAAAGAATTATCTAAATTTAGTTTCAAAGACAGTACAAAGCCCTGTATAATCATCATTAGCCCTCAAGCAATTTGTGTTAAGTTTGCCATAGATACTGTGAATTATCTCCTGCACTACATAGAGCCTATGTATAAGACCATCTACATAACTTCATTTTAACACAAAATAAGATAAAAATTAATGCATTGAGATTTTGAGATAAGAATATGCCTTGAATCCAATGATGAGTTTGGACATCAGGAGGGAAAACAAAGGCAGGAGAGGGAGAACAGCAAGGAAAGAGGTAGTGGTCTGGAGGCTGAAGTAAGAATAACATTGATTTATGTGACTACTTATTTATTATTTGTCCATTTAAATAATTTTGAACGATCTAGAATGTTGTTAGGGACCAGGGATGTAAAGATAAACAAAGCAGCCAGGCTTCCAGTCCCAATGGAATTAATAATTTTCTATTTATCAGATCATAGAATACAAGCCCTTGTTCCTTACCTCTAATTTTTTTTTTTTTTGCCTAATCCTGGAACTTATCAATTAACAGTAGAGCACCTACTTTTTTGATATGCTGTTAAAACCTTTGACCTTCAGAAGAGTCCTTACAAGAAAACTAAAGTTTTATTCCAGTTACTAACTAGGATGCAGTCTTTTAAAAAAAATTATTCTGATGCTTGCTTGTTATACAGTAAAAAAATTTCAAAATGTATTAAAAATGTTTTTTAAATTATCTAGAAATAGTGATCTCCTTAACCGGTCTGATGAGTTCTTACTTCAGTTCATTTTTCCTATTGTCAGCGTAAGACTTATCTTCCAAACTAGCATATCTGACAATATAGATCCCATTTAAGACCATACAAAATAACCTACTACATTCAAATTCATTTGGTTTCTATCTACCTTCCCCCCACCCACCTTGGTGAGGGGGACGGGGTCTCTCTCTCTCTGCCAGGCTGGAGTACAGTGGCCTGATCAGCTCACTGTAACCTCAAACTCCTGGGCTCAAGTGATCCTCCCAAATCAGCCTCCCAAAGTCCTAAGATTACAAGCATGAACAACTGTGCTTGGCAAGTTTCTATCTACTTTTGAACCGGTGCATCCTGAATACTCCATGTGTGTTTGCTACTTGCTCTCCCTCAATCACACTCTGCTCTTTTCCACCTGCAGTCTTTGCAAAGACGTTACCTTCCTTTGATGTCATTTCTTCTGTATTCATTCAGTGTTATTATCTTAGAGCCCACCTTCTCCAGGAAATCTCTGAGGTGTTAAAAAGAGTTACTCGCTTCCTCATATTTTCCTGGGACATAGTTGAACCTCTTTAACTATTTTTCTTCCTTCTTTCTTCCCTTCCACAAAACCCCATTTCAGTTAGAATAAGTCTAAATTCCTTACCATGGCTTATATGATTGTGTCAGAAACACACTGAGGTGGTCCCCAATGAGTCATGCCCTTGTACAATACCTTTCTTTGAATGCAATGAAAACTGTCACTTGTTTCTAACCAATTGAATCTGGCAAAGATGATAAGACAGTCATTCTGTAGTTACACTATGTAAGATCCTACTGTAGCAGACTGGAGTAAGAGATTTGGAGTAAGAGATTCTCCTGCTGGCTTGGAAGAAGTCAGGTAGCATATTATGAAGGCACCTGTGAGAGATTCATGTCGCAAGGAACTTTGAATGACCTAAGAGAGTGGACGGTGGCTGCCAACCACCAATACCTACAAACACATGGAACTGAAATCTGCCAACAGCCACGTGAGCTGAGCTTCAGAAAGAAAGGCCCTGGCCAACATCATGATTGCAGCCTTGTGACACTAAGACTCTGAGCTGAGCACCAGTTAATCTATGTCCAGACTCCTGACCAACACAAACTGTGAATTAGATAATAAATGTGTGTGGTTTTAAGCCACCAAATTTGTGCAATTTTTTATGCAGCAGAAGAAAACTAACTCAAGCCCTTACCTACTTCTCTACCACTTTTCCTGACCCTCTCTCCTTATGTCACTTTGATTTGGTCACTTGGGCTCTTTCTGATCCTCACTTCATGGATTTCAGACATATGTATCCCGCTCTCTGGAATTCTTGGTCCCTATCCTGCCTGGGGCTGGCTGCTTCTCAAACTAAGCCTTTTCATCCTAAATGACCCTTCATCAGCTTTTCTAGCTACTCCGTCTCAAACTGATGTTCCCTCATCCCATTACGGTTTAGAACCAAATTCGTTTCCTCTATGGAGTTCATCAAAATGTATCATAATTTAATAATTTATTTAGTAACATATTTATTAATATTTCTGTGTCCTCAACTAGAATATAAGATTGTTGAAAGAAAGCATATGTGTCTTACACACCATTCTATATCCAGCACCGAGCCTGGCATACAGTGAGTTCTCAGTCAATATGTGCTACTAGAATGAGTCATGGAAGAAGTAAGATCATGCAGTGTCTTACAGGTAATGGTGATGAGTTTTTCTTTAAGCTGGGAGTGGACAGGAGTCAATATACTTTTTAAAACAACTATTCTGGTGTTATGTAGAGTGGATAACTACCATAGTGGTGACACACATTTAAGATTTATTATTTTAGAGACGGAATCAACGAGTCATGATGACGGCTTAGACATAGAGAATGAAGGAATAAGAAGAATTTATTTATGTATGAATGTAGACAGGTAGGTGGGTTAGTAAGTAGGTAGATAGAGGATACCAGGCAAGAGCAAGAATGAATGATGGAAAATATAGTTTACTGGGGTTGGTGACTGCTTTTGAAAGGGAAAATGGCAGAAGGAAGCAAAGTGATCTTCCAGGTTAATAACTTGGGTCCCTGAGAGTTTAAGAGTGCTAGTCAGTAAAATTAAGAGCATAGAAAGAGAATGATCTTTCTGTTTTATACAGAGATATTTATGTATCTGTCTCTTCAATTACACAATGAGTTGTTAGAGAGTTATATTGTTAGCTCCTAAACAGTGCTTTGTATATACCATAAATGTCAAGTAAGTGCTCTTTAATTTCAATTATTGAATTAACTTCAGGTCTCATTTACCTTTCAATTTTTTAATATATTAAGTATATTACTGGACTGAAAGTGTTTTACTGGACTTGAAAAAAGTATTTGCAGAAAAGAGAATTCAGGGAAAAAAATAAGACAGAATAGCAAGTTTATCTGTCAGGATGCCTTAGTTTGCAATAATAATACAGTTCACCCTGAACAACACAGGTTTGAACTGCATGGGTCCACTTATACATGGATTTTCTTCTACATCTACCATCTATGAGTCAGCAAGACCAACCCCTCCTCTTCCTCCTCAGTCTACTGAGGAGGTTGAAGTCCTTAATGATGATCCACTTCCACTTAACAAATAGTAAATATATTTTCTCTTCCTTATAATTTCCTTAATAACATTTTCTTTTCTCTAGCTTACTTTATTGTCAGAATACAGTATATAATATATACAACATTCAAAATATGTGTTAATTAACTGTTAATATATGGGTAAGGCTTCTGGTCAACAGTAGGCAACTAGTAGAGTCAAAAGTTAAATGCAGATTTCTGGCTTCATGGAGGAATCAGCATCCCTGACCTCCACCTTGCTCAAGGGTCAGTGTATTCTAGTAATGTCTCTTGCAGCACTTTCTGCCCTAATATTTAACTTGACTCCTTTTATTTGGTGATGTTTCCACATTTTTCTCATTTTATTAAAATTACTGAAATATATAAAAAACTATTAAGTAAAACTAGAAATTTATAATGACCATAATAGATTGAGATTGAAAATAAAATATTTTATAAATTACCTCGTAGATAGACACTTTCCCACAGAACATTTGAAACGAGCCAAAGTGGATGTGGTAGCATTTTGACCTCTTTCTTGGAGACATGCTGATTTAACTAAAACAGACAGCAATTTCCTTCATGTTCACCTCTGATAATTACTAGTTCATAGCCAATAAAACCATTTGCAATACATTGATATCCTATGATATATGTATCCTACAATATAGGTATGTATGTAATCTAAAGGTAATTCAACAATTCAAAACTTCCAGTGGGTATATGTGTGTGTGTGTGTGTGTGTGCACACGCTTGTGTATATTGTACAAGGTGCAAAGAATTACGTTAGTGATATTTGTATGACATGCCAAGAAGAATTCGGACCTTATCCTATAGGCACTGCAGAGCTGGTAAAGTTTATATGGAAGCAACTGAACATAATCAAAATTATCTAAATAACTGGAAACAGAGTGCAGTATATTTTAGAACATCTTATTTCTCAACCGTCATATCAAGACTCAGTGCTGTACAATGATCAATTTTGAGATATACTTTAGTAAACATTTCATTTTAATTAACTACAGCAGAGTAAAAGTTGTTTCCATGTGCCATGCTTATGATACCTTCCCACCCTTACATTCTAGTGTCCTTTCATGGCATCACAAGTGAACACCCAGAACTTGCACATGAAACCTGTAGATGAACATATCTTTAAAAGTGAGGAAAGAATGGAGTCAAATGATTTTGAATGATTTAGAATGCAAGTAGGAAGAATTGACAGAATTAGTGAGGATAAAGTTTAAGGAAAGAGGAGTTGTCTATCACAACAACAGGAATTCCAGCTTGGGAGACTGGGTAATTGGTGAATTCGTGAACTGAGATAGGGAACAAAGGATACTTTATTTGGGAGGGGGAAGAAGAGAAATGAGTTTAATTTTAGTCATAATGGATTGCCAAGATTTTACTACTAGAAATATCAACAACTCTCTCACTCAAAATATTATCACTAGTTGTCCCCTGAGAAGGGCAGTGCCTAAAGATTCCAATCTGTTTGTATATTTGAGCAAATAAACTGTTTGTTTAAAAAAAAAAAAATCAAGCAAAGAAGCAAAAAAGTACATACATTCAAATCTACTCTATTACTGTTTATTGTGTAAAAATCAAATATTAACATCATTTAAATAATATCAAAATTAATCTCAATAATATATGAATGAAGCTTATCCTCAATATAATAACTACAGCCAATGGAACACTTCATCTGAATAAAAGCAAAGCATTACATACATAGCCTATTAATTCATAACTATAATCAGACTGTGATTGGCCTCAGACAGAGCCCAGAAATGCAAAACAAAGTTGAAAATTGTAAATACAAAAAACCTCAAAGTCTAAACATCTTGCCTCAATATAAAATATGTCAGACAAAAGTAGTCATAATAATTTTCTCCTTCAGTATCTTCCATAATCCATAGGCAAAGATGATACTCTTGAAATATCTATTGAATTTATTTATAAATTATATAGATGATTGATTATTTTCGTGCTATATGAAATGTAAGTTATTAAAGAACTTTTATTGGTATGTCTAAATTACGACACATGTTCATGTGTCATCCCTGTTATATACATCTGTGATTTTACAGCAGTATATGACAGCTAATTCTATGTGGAAAACTCTCTTTTTCTTGGCCCAAAGGTACAATAATTCAGTGCAAGTGATCTAATATGTTGAAATAAACATTTTTTAAAAAGCTTGTTCAATGTAATTCATTGCTTTTGGTACAATCTGACTTGGTTAATCTGAATCAGTTTGCAAATTTCATCTTTTGTGCATTAAAATGTTTCTAAAAATTTTAAATTTAATGATATATTAATTTCAGCTCTCTAGTTACTATTTAAATACAGCATGCAAGAAAACCATGAAAATAGACCATCCGAACTTAAATTAAAATAGCCTAATTCTTCCTTTTTATTAAAATAAATACTTCATCCACCATTTTCAAAAGAACTTTTTGTTCTGAAATGATACTATGTGAAATTATTTATGATGATCATCAGTGAAGGGAACTCTATTTTATAACTCCTGCTATAAGGAACCTATAATCAATGAAACATTACAGACAAAGTGAAGTTTAGCTCAAGGTCACTTTTCCCCCCATAGACTGCTCACTCCTGACAGCAGATCAGTGACAAAAAAGTGCTGTGCTGGTGTTTACTTGATACTCTAATGGTGATGCATCTACCTTGTTTCCATGTTCAATAATGCTAATCTAATAGGGAGTGTGAAAATTCACTACCAAGACACACCTGAAGAAATGGTTGCCTCATAAATAGTATGATCACGTCATTAATGATATTTCGAAAGGTTTCATAGACCCCTGGACTCCTACCCTGTAAATATACAAACTGCCATTCTTTAATTGAATGAAAATAGGTAAAAGTCAATCTTTGACAAGGACATACAAAAAACAGCCGACTTCTTTTAGATGTAAAATGAACTTGTGTTTTAAACTCTAACTAGTTCATAAATATTTCCTTTGGCAGATATTTTTTTTATTCTCACATATTTCTCTTTGTGGTTAATGGTGTAAAACTTTCACTCTTTTAAATGTCAAATTATCATTTCTTATTCATACTTCTTGACAATTGCTACTCTCTAAAAGTATTGAGTTATTTGCAGAGTACAGCAAAGTTGCATAGCTACTATTTTATTAGAAGTTTTACACAATTACAGGTTTTCTTAAATCAATTTTTGTTCTTAGTATGGAGTACTACATGATAGCATGATGCAAGATTATTATGAAATGTCAAATATCAATTATAGTCCATATTGCTTTTTATAATAACATATATTTGTTGAACACCAACTGTCAGTAGTGCATTGTGTTGCATATTACAGAAGTGTATAAAGTGTGTAGAAGACAAGTTCTTTACCTTGACGAACCTGTCATCACTTTCCTGATTGGCTAATAGTAAAGGTACACTCTTATAAGAAAAGAAAAATGATAAATAAGATGAAAATAAATAGAAACAATGGTTATTACAATGAAAAACATTATTTTTATATGTATGTTCCCTGATATCTGAGTACAAATAAAATCTTTCTTTTTCTAAATTTAGTCAGAATTTAGTGTTTATTTTTTAAAATTAGAGTAAATCTAGATCAATCCCCAATTACTTCACTATTGAGAAGTTCTGACAGATCTCTATATAAATAAGTAGATAACTTTAAAGGAAAATTCAATTTACCAAAATTAATTTCAGTAAGGCCATAAAAATTAAACAGATAAATTTTCACAGAAGAAATAAACTTTTAAAGAAACTACTTTAGAAAAATAGTGCTATGAATAAACATTTTTACCAAATAATTCTCCCAAACATTTAGAGACAAGTTAAAATATAAAAAAATTGAAAACCTTTAAATTCATTTATGAAGCAAGAATGATACTGATACATAATCTGATAAAGATAGTAAACAAAGGGAATTACAGACTATTTCTTATAAATATTGCAAAATTTTAAAATGAAATGTTAGTGAGTAGAGACTCCAATACCACTAATAATACACCAACCATGTCTGCAATGGACTGTTTGTGTCCTCCCTCCCCACCTCGAATTCATATATTGAAGCCCTAATCCCCAAAGCGATGAGATTTCAAGATGGAGCATTGAGGAGGTAATTAGGGTTAGATGATATCATGAGAGCAAGGCCTGATCTGATAGAATTAGTGTTCTTATAAGAAGAGACAGCAGAGAGTTCACTCTTGTTCTCTCCCTCTCCACAGGAGGAGAGCCCTCACCCAGAAGTAAATCAGCTGGTATCCTAATCTTGGACGGCCCAGCCTCCAGAACTGTGAGAAAAAAATTTCTGTGTTTTGAGTCACCCAATTTATGATATTTTGTTAGGGCAGCTGGGGCAGACTAATATAGATTTTGGTACAGAGAAGTGAGGTGCTGCACATACCTAAAATTGTGGAAGTGGTTGTGCAAATGAGTAACAAGTAGAGAGGATGGAGGGGTTTTGAGGTGCGTGCTATAAAGGCCAGGATGGCCGTGAAGAGAGTGTTGGTAGAAACAGGAATGTTCAAGGAAATTTTGATGAGTACTCAGAAAGAAAAGAGGAAAGATGGATTTTCTCTTCATCTTCTTAGAGAATACATAAATAATCACAAACAGCATGTTGGTAGAAATGTGGACATTCAAGGTCATTCTGGTGAGGTCTCAAGGAACAAATTTTTAGAAACCGGAGAAAAGACAATCCTTGTTATAAGGTGGAAAAACCTTGGCTGAACTGTGTTCTTGTGTTTGATGGAAGGTAGAACTTGCAAGCAATGAAATATGATATTTAGCTGAGATTTCTATGCAAAATGTTGAAGGATCAGTTTGGTTTCTCCTGACTGCTCATGATAAAATGCAAGAGAAGAGAGATGGATTGAAAAAGATATTAAGAAAATAGTAATTATATCTTAAAGATTGGAGAAAGTTTTAGCCCATCCACATTGAAAAAGTGAGGATGCTTGCTCTGAAGTGAACACTAGGAATGTGACTAAATAATCACTTGATAAATCATGAGTACACCGAAACTTGGACTTGAGGGGAGAGGGAGGGCAAGGACAACATACGTAACCTAAACATCTATACCCCCATAATATGCTGAAATAAATTTTTAAAAAAATCATGAGTATAATTCAGGGACTTGATCAGCCATGTTAGTGGAAGCCAGGAATAGAGAGAGGTTTGTACCAGCAGAGACAGTGCCAGTTTGAACTGCAGGGGACAGAAAAACCAGCACCTAATGAAGGAAGGCTGTCAGATTTCTTGGATTCTGCAGGATTGAACCATGCAGCTATTTGGCTACAAATGTATGCTATTCTTTAAGCAAACGGAAGAATGACCCTAAAGATGATTCAGAGATCCTCTGATGGGAGTTGTCACTCCCACCATAGGCGGAGGGAGCAGGGCTGTTTGCTCTTAGGTTTCCTAGGACAGGGCCACCAAAGAGAGATATGTGGGTAGAGCTGGCTCTCCTAGCCAAAGGAGTGAGGCCACCCCACAGAGCCACAGGGGCAATGCTGCTCTTTCTCTCAATTCACTGCTTCAGCTACTCATCTCTTTCTATCATGTAAACACTAAGTTAGTTACTACATCAGGGACATTGCACCTGCTGTGTCACTTGTTTATATACCAATTATCATTAATTTAAGTTAAATCTATGTTATTCTGAATCTTATTAACAGAGTTAAGCTTCTGGTCATGTCTAATTACTAAGAAAAACAGAGTATTCTATATTATTCAGAGATGTGTGCTTTAATCATTCTGTCATCTGTTGAATTGTGAGAATTTAATTATCATTGAAAACTACATTTTTTTGTTAGAATGTTTCTTATAGAAGAAAGTGTTTGTTCAGATAAAGTCATAAACCAATTGTGGGAGATTTAAAATATGGCCACGAATTCTTAGATACTCCTCCTTCCAATAGGTAGAGCCTAATTATTCTCCCTTTAGTGTGGGCTGTGCTTAGTGACTTATATTTAATGAATGAAATGTGGTAGAAATGACAGTGTGGTTCTCAAGACTAAATCATAAAACACACTGTGGCTTTTTCCCCCACTTTCTCTCTGTCTCCCTTTTAGATCACTCACTCAGAGTGGGAGGTGGAAGTTAGCTGCCACGTCCAGAGGACACTCAAGCAGCTCTATGGAAAGGCCCACATGGTAAGGAACTGGGGCCTTCTGCCAAAAGGTAGCAAAGAACTGAGGCCTCCAGCCACAGTGAGTGAGCATTCTGGGGAAGCAGATCCTCCAGCCCCGGGGAAGCCTTCAGATGACTGCAGAGTTGGCTGCCATCTTGACTATAAATTCACGTGAAACTCTGCACCAGAAAGACTCATCTAAGTTCCATATTCCTTACTCTCAGAAACTGTGTAAAGTAATAAATGTTTGCTGTTTTAATATGCTAATTTTTTAGTTAATTCATAATGCAAAATAATATATGATCTTGGTGATATGGATTTCATTGTAATAAAACATAACCAATGTGAAAATTTACCTCCTTACTACAATTTTACTGATCTTGTAACAAAGTCAAACAGTTAAAAGATTATATAGATTACCTTATATTTAATAACATATGCAAATCATTCTTTTTTGCAAAATTAATTTATAAGTAAAATCTACAATTAAAAAATTAATTATAAAATGCCTTGTACAATCTCTTCTATAGAGGTGAAAATATGAGGGAAAGTCAGGAAGTGGAAATTAACATGTTTGTTGAATAGGATGGATAGACTTTCTAAAATAGAAGGTAAAAAATGGAGAAAAAGCCAAATAATTTTCCCGAAGACAATAAGATACTCTCAGAATTTGTTAAAAAACAACCTGTACAGTTACCTATTAGTTTCCTTAGATTACCTATAAGTTCAATTAACTTCGAATTGAGCATTTACAATTTGCCAGGAACTGAACTAAATATTCAACGATAAAAAAGACTTGATCCATTCCCTGGAATAGTCTAGTGGGAGAGTGAGAGCATCAGACAATAACCAAGAAACAAGTTATATATATGGTCAAAGGAAGGTGCATTTAGGTTATCTGCTGGCTTATTTGGGGCCATTTCAATAGGCCATGAAACTAAGTGTAGGATAGAGGATATATCTAAAAAAGCAACATGAAAGTATATTAAACATCCTCCTATTAAATCCATGGGAAGTGATTTTTGTGGTTTCAGGGTTATTCTGAGGTTCCACACTGTTCCTTAAAGAATAACTTTCTCTTACAAGTCTTGATGTTCCATTTGCCATCCAAGAAAAGAGCTGAGGATGTAGTAGCAGAGAACAACAAATTGTTTTGTTGGCTTGGAAGTAAGAGCTTCACTCTGATGGCAGAGGAAGGATTGTCAGATCAGGTTTAGAAGCAGCACTGATTCCTGCCGGTCGTGCTGTCGTAGGACCATCTGAGACCCCTCAAGGGAGGGAGGTTTCAAGACTATTGCCTAGCAACAACAATGGAATCATTTAATACCAAACATATACTTTCTTTGCCTGTAATTCAACTTCATATCAGAAGAGAAAGACGGCAGGAAAAACAGTAAAGGACGAGTGGAAAGGAAGTTGCAGATACTTGAGCTAGAATATATAGGGCACTTGGGGAATCATTTGAAAGCTATTTCCTTAGGTAAATATAACTTTTGCTTTTTCGGCTTCAACCAGAGTAATTGGCAAAAGCCTTGCCTTTCCTAAGACAATTTCGTCCCCAGTGGGATTCTTGGGGACTCAGGAATTGTACCTGAGGCAGCTGTCAACACTGTCAGCTGGTTTCTTCATAGCTGTGAGCTGATAATTCCACATCCACCCTGTTTCCACCATGTAACTCTTTTCTAATCTGCCAATTTTCTTTCCCTTTTGGAACTGTTAATGATGCAGAGAGTAGGAAGCTGATGCTCACTGTGTCCCTTTGCAGGGCAATATTCCTTCCTATGTTCTCTGTCCCTTTGACCTGGGCACTAGACCTGAGGCTATATTAATACCATAGAGGACACAGGGTTCTTCAGGTGCTTTGTGGTAGGCCCTTCCTTATTTATACTGCACTTGCACACACCCTGCTGCGTGGAGGCTAGGATGGGCTCTAGGTGGCCAACTCCTCTGTGCCATTGTGGTACTTTGGTCAGACCTGCCTGCTATAGCCTAAGCTGGCTGTTCTCAAACTGGAGCATGTATTAGAACTAACTGCAGGGTCTGTTCAAACACAGACTTATAGATTGCAGCCTCAGAGTTTCTGATTCAATAGGTCTGGGGCACGCTCAGGAGTTTGCATTTGTAACCAGTGCCCGGGAGATGCTGCTGCTGTTTGTCTCAGACCTTTAATATAGCATATCTCTCTCTTTAATAATCACTGTCTTAAGCCATAGTGATGAGCTCACCATTCTCTATGCTTCTGCTTAGTGACACTGCAGTTTTCTTCAATCTTCTTTCTACCAGAGGCTGAGGCATCCAAGGAAGACAACTATATGCTTCTTAGGGATTTTAGTCACAGTGTCAGTGATGATTGTGATGATAATGGTGATAGTAATAAAATTAGCATTTGCTTAGTGTGTACTTATTTATTGATATGTGCCAGGCACTGTGTTGAAAGCTTTACATGCATACTATTATTTAATTCTCAAAGAAAAGCTAAAGTATAAATGCTATTATTATCTCTATGTTATGGATGTTGAAACAGACTTAGAAAAGTTAGTACTTACTAAGGTCAAAAAACAAAAGCTAGAGCAAGAATTTGAATGCAGGCCTGACTTCAAAACTCTTTAGAACTATTCTGAAAGAGGTCTTCCTTTCTTTCCCTGAGCAATTAGGGGACTTTTCTTTTCTTACTCTATTTCCTTGTCTAGTCAATTAGTCAGCAAATATGTTCTAAGCACCAAGTTTGTTTCAGGTGCTATTCTAGTGCTGAGAGTCTGGTGGCTGGAGACATTGCACATGGAATCAAACCAAGTAAACACAATTTTACATACAATGAGTGTTATATGAAAAATAGGGCAAGGTGGTCATAAGTGATGAAGGGGTACACTGGGCTGGTCAGGGAGAGCTATCCTGAAGAGGTATTATTTGCAGTGGGCACTGAATCGATGAGAAGAAGGCAGCAATGGGAAACTCAGTGGTAAGTCTTCCAAGCCAAAGGAAGAACAAGTGTAAGAAGGCTGAGAAGGAAACAAGAGTGATGTGAACAAGGAACTCAGTAAACAATGAGTCGTGTGGAAGGAAATGAGGCTATGAAAGCAAACAGAGGCTAGATGATGCAGGACCTCATAGACCAGAAGAAAGCTTATTTTCTTTGCTATGAGAAATTATCAAAGGGATTTGGCAAGGGAATGATGTGATTTGATTTATGCGTTCAAAAGGTACTGTGTGAACAATGAGACATAGTTATGCTGGGGGTGAAGAAGTCAGGAGAAGAGTCACATGGCTGTTTCAGTTGTCTGAGGCAACAGAGGTTGGTAACAGAAAAAATAAAAAGTGATCGGGATTCAGGATATATTTTAGAGGTCATGCCCGAAGGATTTCCTGGTAAATTGCATGAGGAGGTATAAGGAAAATGAGATATTATAGATAATTCCTAGTGGTTGGCCATATGCAATTGGTGAATGATGTTATTTGCTGAGATGAGGAAGGCAATGTAGAGAGCAGATCCGGGTGGCAGGGGATTCTCAGTGGGAGTGAAGGATGGAAATCATAATTTTGTTTTGATACTTAGTTTGAGATATCCATTCAACATCATAGTGGAGATCTGAAGTAGGGGGTGGATATAGGAATCTTGAACTTAGGAAAGAGATATAAATTCTAAGGTCAATAGAAATCAAACGGTATTAATGCCATGGGTCAGGGAGAGGTGTGGAGATGTCGGAGAATGAGAACTGAAGAAATAGTACTAGAGCACTTCAAACTCTGAGCCCTTTGGCTTCAGTATCTCATGCAAGCCCTTAATATGCTCCTATTTTGGATGAAACACAGAAACTTGGGAAGAAGAGGTAGCTTGACCTATAGTTTGTAATTGGACAGAGTAAGTATCTGATCTCTTATGTTCAAAAGTGCAAAAAGGCTATTACAGTCTTAGCCACTATACTAAAGTAGGAAGTGCCATTAATATGATGGCTAAGTATTAAAGTCTTTTTTTAGATCTTCAAATAAAAATATACTAAAAAGTGCAATTGAAAACATCTACTAATGACCTAAACAGTGAATAAAGGATATTATAATGTACTTTTACTTGATCCTTGCTAAATCTAAGCAAGAATAAGGATTATGTCATTTAGAGCTTAGATTTATCTTAAGAATTTGATAAACGCCAAATGCATGATTGCAATTTTCTTAAAATAACTCATTCAATTAGTTTTAAGCATGTGTAGAGGGGGCAGGGTATAGAAATGCGATATCTTTGTATGAATGATACATAGCTTTTGGCACACTCACAAGAGCTATAAAGTAGGAATGGAGGATGTCAGCATGCACACACACCATCACACAGCTGTTGCTTGCAAATTGAAAAGAAAAATATTACCAGGCGAGCATTAGCAAAGCTAAACCAGAATTTTAACATTGCCAAAAACTTAAAGAATCATCAGAGAGAAAAAGAAGAAAGAAATGAACCAGGAAATAAATATTTGAATGCAGCTTTCTGTGCAAAAGACTGAATGCCTTAAAAGAATTATTTAAAATACCTAAAACTTGGAAATAAAATATTTTTATAAAATACAGAGTTTAACCATGGAGGCATCTGTTTACCTCAGACAAAATCCAGAGTCTGGACATGTTCCATTATCCTATAGATTTCTTTAGCCAAAATTATTCATAAAAAGTAGGCAAAGGTATGTTTGTTCAGTAATCACATTTTATTATCTAATATATTCACAGTCTCTCCCTAAGGCAAGGTTGGGAGAGAGGGAAATTTTCTGTCATCTATGCATCTATTCCAGATAGACATTCTGAGTTCCAACCCCTGTTATTCCTGACCAGCTTTGTAAACGCGGCGAAGATTGTTGACCAATCATCAGTTTCCACACGTGAAAGGGGTAATAGTAATATTCATCTTATCGACTCGTTATGAGGACAAAGGGAAATAATTCAAGTGATGTGCTCTGCACCATGACTAGCACATAATGACCTCTCAACAAATGATGACTATTGTTATTAGTCATAGATGCCGCCTTTCAGGATGTATGATCAAGTAGGAAAAAATAGTAAAATCTATATTAAATGTAAATCAGAATAAGACAAAAAGTCAATGTAGATCAGAATAAGGTAAAAATGTAAACAATGAGAAATTCAGAAAAGAAAGGAATCTAACTTGTAGTGGCATATGGAAGAAGACCTTATGAAGAATGGGGCAAAGAGAATGGAGGAGACAGCAAGGGACAGAAGGTGAAAGGACAAGTCCATCCCTGTCTGCCCATTGTAGTTGGCCAGGGTGGTGCTTTGCCTCAGCCCTTGAATCCAACGGCTCCTAGAAGTTGGAACTCTAGTGTTCCCAGAATTCAAAATCCTGCAGCAGGACTGGAATTCAGGAGAGAAAATAATTCATCTGCAGTTCAATCTGAGAAAGCTTTTGGAAAATTTCCTAGTTGGTGTCATATTAATGTTTAATAAAATCACATTTCTCAAGAAAGGGAGCAGGATTTCATTCCAGGTTCTGCAGAAGAATTCCCTTTGGGAGCACCAGTGTCAATGATGATTTTTGATTTCTCTTTTGAAAATGCCTTCACGCATTTATGAATTATTTTAATTGATACCATATCTTTAATTTTTGAGAAAAGATTTATTTTTCTTTACTAACACCCACCTGAACCAAATATTGATCAAATCAGCCACTATGACATTTTTGGTTAAAAATTAATTGTTTCTCTAATAAAGATTTTCTTTATTTTTATCATTCTTTCTTTCTTTCTTTCTTTCTTTCTATTACAGCTTGTATATTACCTCTCAAGTCATTATGTCCATTTGGACTGTGCATATTCTGGTATGTTAATTAACTCACTTATTACCAGTACTTTATTGTCCTATTTTTTAAAAATGCCTATGATGAGAAATTGATAGATATGACATAGTCATAAGAAAACAAATATATTTAGAATGATACATCTTATGATTATTAACATGGGACTGCTTTATGATTCAGGAACTTTTTGCCAGAACTGCAAAAGATCCCCTGTTTGCTGCAAAGAGATCATGACCAAATTTTTTCACCACGAATTTAATGTAGCTTCCACATTTTTCAGGCATCTTCTCATTTTCACTGTTTTATCTGCCCTTACCTGGCTCCTTAAAGACTACATCTCTGACAGCTCCCACAATTCACCAATACACTTATCTCTGGTCCAGTGTTGATATATTAATGCAGTACTGTATGTGAAATATTAGATTTAGAATTAAAGACTTTAATACCAGGAAAGATGAACACCACAAAAACATTCAATTCCTTCAACAACCAACAAATCCATTAGCGTATTTTAGAACCAAAGAAGGTTAAAATGAAAACAAATTGAGTAAATCTTAAAGTCAAGCAAGAGTACTTTTGCCTGGCTCAAACTGATGAATGTTTTGTCTACATCTTTTAGTGTAGTTTAGTGAGTCTCAGACTTATAGTATGTAAGAATCACTGTATATTATGGGTGATTTAAAGGATTTCCTGGGGTACTTTGAAGTAGATTTGATTTTGGCCTTATCTTTGCTTTTAGAACTAACACCTCCCTCTTTACCCCTCCCCCACCCACACCCACTGGCTCACGGTTTATCTCCACATTGACTTCAAGTCTTTATATCGATGGGCTTGAGAAGTGAGTCACATTCCTGATCATTCCCCCAAAGCTCTCTTCCCACTTACTACACCTGTGGAGCTGGTGCCTTCTCATGCTAATAACAGCCTTCCTTGCCTCCAATTCATTTCCTTTCCCTGTTAGGTCTACATCTTGGTCCAGGCCTGAAATCCGGTCTGAAGTTCCACGAAGTGGGCAGAGCCCTGCAGCATTGATTTGCCTTTGTCAGTCTTTTCCTGGGACTGAGCCATTGATCCCCCACCCTGAAGGCTTCCCATCTGACTCCTGACGAGGGTACACCACCTCAGCTCTTTGCCATGGTCCATGCCTATAGTAACTTTCTGCACCAACACCGACTTGCCTACCCTTTCATTATTGTTAGTGTCAGCGGACGTACCACTGAAGCAGCTTTGTCTGCTGAGCTTTCAATAGCCCTGTAGAGTATGTCTTACCCAGGAATCCAGTTTCCTACCTCCCTCTCACTTTTTTGGCCTTTCATAAAGGAAAAAAAAACAAACCCTGTATTACCCAATCCATGGATTAAATATAGCTAAGTTCTGAATAATGAAAGCCTCTTTGAGTTATGCAATAAAAAAAAAACAGTGGTTTGGGTTCTAATCCTGACTTCAGATTCTAACTTCACCACTTATTAGATCTGTGATCGTGGCAAATAACCTAAATTCTCTCCACCTCCATATCCTACTCTGTCAAAGAGTTATTGTGATAATTAAGTATGATCATGCATGGAGAGTGCCTAGCAGTGATTAAGGTTGTATGTTTTTATTTTCCAGTGTCAATAAATCTTAACTCCCCTTTCCTCATTTCAGGATATGAAATGGGAAGTGATATCACTTTCTTCTTGGGATCAGAATCCCCTTAATAAAAATGGATTTTAAACTTGGAGTAGAATACGAGCATTTTTTAGATTCTAGTTTGATTCCAACTAGGATAACTCAAATTTCTCTTTTAACTGAATTCTAAAAGTATTTTTCTTCAATGCCATATTCATCTAATTTTCTCAGTGTGAAAGAAAATAGAATCGTAGTAACCACAAACAAGAGAAGGAAGGCTTTGGTAGATATTAATATAATCAGTAGGGTAGTGAAAAACCAATGAATTTGGCTGAAAAAAAAGCATACATATGGAGTTCATTTTCATATTATTATTTTAATATAAAAAGAGATGAGAAGAATAATTCACAATTAATTTAAAAAATAAAGTCAGGTTTTTAAGACACATTAGTAATGGCACCATAACTTTTATTGACTTTTTCTGTTTCCTTCTTCTAAGATATTCTGATATTTTCTTTCTTTTTGCCACAGGACTCAGTAACTTATGTCCTGACTTCTTATAAATTAAACAGGCTAATTTATATCAATGGTATAGGTGCACAACTTAAATAATATTCCGTAAGTAGGGAGAAAGTTTAAAAAATACCTATTGTGCACTAAGACTTCTTTTTAAAACTGCAAATTGAATTATTAGTTTATCCATATTCTTGTGAAGTCAGTAGCAAATGATAGGAGGAAGGTACACAAATAGATAACAAGTTGCTATTAGTCACATAGAGAAACGTAGCAGAGCTGGAATCAAAACATGCATTTCTTAATGAAGGCAATGTAGGCAGCTGCCTACATGGTGTAATTTGATGATGAGATTTTCCTTACCCAAAATATCTGTACTGAAATTTTATCACTTCTTTTGGTTAACAAGCTAATCTTGAAAAGCATAAATATTCTAGAAGCGTTATGACAGTAAGGAAGCTAACAGTAAAAGCAGAATTATACCTGAGAGTAGGAAGGATTTTTTTATGGCATTTAATTCAGTTCCTTACCCAATTCTTAGAGCCTCTCTTTGTTATCCCAGACAGGTGGTCCTTCAGGCAAAATGCTCTCAGTAAGTCCTGCTCTTTGGAGAGCAGATCGCTCCCATGGTGGCAATCTCTTATGGTGGGAAGACTCTTCCTCATGCTGGGGCACAGTGACAGAATACAAAATACTGGTACTTTAGAATTGGAGAGACATGGTTATTAATCTTGGTTCTATCCTGTTTGGGGTGCATTAACTTGAGCACATATGACAAATTTTTGAGGCTTCAAATCACTCATCTATAAAAAGGAGATAAAATGCTCACCTCATAAGGCTGTTGGGGCTTATTGAACTAGTAAGTATAATTGCCTGGTGCGGGACCCGGTGAGGAGTCAAAACGCAAATGCTGCCTCCTTCTCTCTTTACTTATCCAAAGTGTCCCTCATAGTAACTTTTACTAATTAGTTTTATTTCTGTTTTTGGAGCCACAAAAAATAGATTTAGTTCCTCCCTCCCTTTCTCTCTCCTTTTCTTCTTCTTTTCTTTCCTTCAATTTTTTTTCTTTGCTTTTTGCTTTCTGTATTTAATGAAGATACTGCTATCTACCAGTGTCATAACTATGTGATAAAAGGGCAATTGGCTATTTTGACATAAATTGTTTTTGCTAAACCAATATTAATGTCCCTAATGACCACTATATTAATACTCACAATCCATCTGAATGATCACTGATGACCTAGTTCAGAATTTTGCCTGATGTTGAAACGAGTTATTTTTTAAGAAAAATTTCCTTTTCTCTTTTTCAAATTAGGGATAGTACTTGCTTATATTCTTAGATTTGTTTCATTGTATCATTCGACATGATTACTTAAATGTTGCCAGTAAATAAGATTTGAAATGTAATTGGCTTATTGATATAAATTCATCTAAAATATCTAGATGGTCTTGCCATTTTATTGATCTGTTTTCCATTTTATTTTATCTGGCTTTTTGTTTCCAGTTTGAAGATTTTTTTTTTCTTTTAGGTAGCGAAAAGTGAATTATTTCATCTTCTTTTTATCATCTATTAGCATTAGACCATCTGTTTGAAACACTAGAGTTTTTATTCTTTCCCCCCAAAAACATAGTTAAAATAAAGCTCTTTTAGCTCTCTGCCATTCTTTCCAAGTCTCAGTTCATTTTAGGTTTTAACATTCCGCAGAGTGAGCTCAGAGTATCACAATACTCCTGTGTATTCGTCCTTGGGTATGGACTTCTCTTTCGCTCTTCTGTACGTGTCCCGCAAAACCCAATTCACATAAGCAATTGCCCTCTATCCTACTCTGGCTTTCTCAAACACCACATTTGTTTTTCTTCATATGTGTTTGGATACTAAAAATTTAATATCTAAAAATTAAATTTAAATTCTCCCTTTAGAAGTACAGCATTTTCCTTTGATCTGAACACAGGATCACATCTTTCTCTGATAGGCACCAAACTGTACGAATAAGTCCTAGGTAAGTTATACATCTGTATGGTCATTTTGTTTATGTCCCCTTCTCACACTCCACAGTAAATTCATGAGGGCAGAAAATAAGACTCAATTCGTTACTACAGTTTTCTCAGCAATTGTACAGGGCCTAGCATATAAAAAGCATTTAATGAGAATTCACTGAATGTAACTATTGAATAAATATTAACTTTGAGCATGTGCTTGCCCTCAGCATTGTACAGAACTCAGGTGTTTGCGTGTTCTGAACACTGGCAAAGGACTTAGAGCACTATACAGTAGATTGTTTTCCTTGCTCTGAATCTGAGAAAGTTTCAACAAACTTGTGCCAGAAATGTTTCCTTTCCCTCATTCTTCCTCCGCTAAATTTCTTTTCACAGAATTTTTACTCTCAGAACAAGATCAAAGTACACCTCTGTTTTACTTACATATTAATTTTCATAAACCATGAATTATTTATCTTCAACCAAGCCTAAAGCAGTAAAGGAAACAGCATATTCTCAGCTCATGATTACAGTCTGACCCATTTGTGTTGACCAAATGGATTCAGCCAAGGTCCAGTAAGACAGTCCCCCAATCTCTGGACAATGTGAAGAAAAATCCAGATGTCACTGACACGCAATGATGAATTTGCAACATCATGAGCAGAAAAGAAAAGCTGGAGCTTTCATGATTGTTTGACTTGGACAGACCGCTAATATTTCTCTTGCTATTAATATTTTCTTCTGATTATTTTGAACCAGAAATGTCTATAAAACTAAGAGAGAACAAAGGAAGAAAAATACTGCTAACCATGACTTAAAAATTATTTAAACAGATTTTAAATAACTTTACTCATGTGGAAAGAATTGGCATTTAATGCAGCAGAACTCGAAATAAAGTCAAGATAAAGCTGTTAACTTCTGAACAGCATATATGGTATTCGGAGTGTAGTGTCAAACTTAAGACTACGTTCAGAGATTGTCAAGACCTGATGAAATGAGCTTTCCTACATAAACATTATATTGAGCAAAAAATTACATAGTTGAGCTCCAAAGAAAAGATATCCTAAGACCAAGGGGAAAAGGAAACGGATGCCTCCATAACCTGGGTCAGGAGGTTCTGACCTGGGTTGAAGGCCCAGAGGCCCGCTCAGGGACTGGCTCTGGGCTCTGTTAGCCATGAAGGCAACTCTCCACGTTGCATTTTCCTTACCCTAAACGTTCAGTAATGTGTCTTGAAAAGTCGAACTCTTACCTCTGCTCTGCCACAGAGAAGAGGGAAAGCAGTGCCTCCCCCCTTTCGTGAGGGCAGAGCTTTGGGGTCATGTTCCGCAGAGGACAGTGCAGTACAGATGCTAGCTAAGCTGAGGAGTCTGAAAACCGAGGTGCAGCCACAGATCAGAGAGGCTCACGGAGAACAGGGCACTGTGAACGGAGGGCGTATTCTCATAATTTGGCCACTTAGAGCTCATGCCATTTTAATATAGAATGTAAGAAAGCATTTTTTTTATTTTGAAGTCACAATCAAGTGAGACTTTTCACATGGGAATCATGTAACGTAGAATGCTAGACTAAAAAACTTTAGCACTTTCTGCTTTATAGAAAGAGAACCTAAGTACCACAATGGACCCCGTATGTTATATAAAAGCTAATGCTATGACCTAGGGTTCCTAGTTTTTGGTCCATGGTCATTTTTGCACATAGCACAGTCTTTCAGGCTAAATGTTTGATTGCAGGGATCCTATGGGGGCTCAGTGTGACATGTGAAGCTGAGACAGGGCTTTGGATCCAGCCAGCCTAAGTTTAAGTGCAGGCTCTGCCCCTTCCTAAAAATGACCCTGGGCAAGTTACTTAACTCCCTGTGCCTCAGTTTCCTCATTTGTAAAAAGGGGATAGCAATAATACCAAATCATAAGGATGTTGAAAAGGTTGAGTTGACGCACCTAAAGTACTTAGATGTAAACGTCATTAAGTACTTTTACAGAATGCTACATGTTATTACAAGTCATGATTTGGCTCCAGCCCACCATTCTTGACTCACTTCCTACTCTTTCTTCTCCCTGTCACTCAATGTTTTGCCATGTTGACCTTCTTGCCCTTTCTAGAAAACCTAGCTTTTTTTGTGCCAACATGTCTTAGTGCATGTTATTTTCTTTGCCTAAAATGACTTTCTGCTCCCTTGTGCCTATCTTAGTTCTGAGATAAAATCTATCTTTATTTCAAAGCCTTCCTCCAACCCTCTTTCCCACCCCCGATCCCACAGTTAGGGCTCTGCACCATTTCTCACTCGCTGCAGTTCATAAACACTACATCTAGCACTTTCCATATCAGATTAAGATTATGTTGTTGTGTCTCTGGTTTTCCATATGACTGTGATCTTGAGGGTCAGGATTATGGTTCAATACTTCTTGTAGCATTAGTATCGTGTTCTTAATAGTCTTTCAATAAATGCTTATTTCAAAATGATAAATATAAGCCTGCCTAGCTCACCCCTTTCTAAATTGAAAACACTCAACACACATTCACACACGCGCACGCACACATATGCAAGCACTGTCCCATACTTGCCTGACTTTTCTGCTCAGCATTCAAGATATTATGTATTTTATTTATTCATATTGTTTTTTGCAATAATATATATGAAAACTTAGAACTCTGCATGGCAAGCAATGTCTAGTAAGTGTTGCTCATTGTCGTGAGTTATTAAAATCATTATTAGTTGCTCCGTCATTCTGAGTGGCAATGGCATTATTTTTATTCACTATATTTTATTATTATTGCTAATATTATTATTATAATTATTATTACTGTACTCCTGTCATTCTAACTGTTAAAAGTAATAGAGCAGACCATTCCTGGTGCTTTATAAAGTTCTGTTCTATGGAAGTACAATTGGTATATTTTGTTTGTAAATATAGTTAACCTATTACTTTTTTACATACAGATTTCTTACTTTCAAGAGTACGATTTGGAAAAATTCTAGGCTAGGAACCAGATGACCCAGATTTTACTAGCGGTGTGACCTGGGGCAAGCTCCTTCAGTTACCTTTAAAAAATAAGTGGTAGAGAAAATCAAGGCAGCTTATGTGTGTTGACTCCACTCTCCTGTTCCAGCAACAGCCATTGCTGCTCCTGTTGGGGCTGTCTGTAGCCCCAGAGTCCTCACCATACTCTCCAGAGCAGTGTGCAAGCTGTGACCTGCCCATCATCCTGGAATGACCCTCAGTCTCTTTGTGTTTTATCTTTCGCTTTTCTACAAATGAATAGCACAAAGAATGCCCTCACCCCCACCAGATCCACAGGCTTCTACTCACAACTTCTCATTGGCTTCTCCTAAAATATTTTTTAGCTCCATCCTCCCTATAAAACTGCCTGTATAGAATTTTCTAGTCAGTGTGCTGCAGGAATAAGGGTAAAAGCCACATATGTTTCCATTACTGGTATATTATTCTCTAGAGGAAAGCATAAAGTTTTCTGTTCTTGTTTTTATAAATCCAGAGGCACACCAGTTCTCTCATGGGCCACAGTGTGGTCAAGACCATTTTCCTTGTGGTAAAGAAATGCTTGTGTTTCATCTTTCTCTGTAAAGTCAGGGAACATATTGGTTTCTTTCATCAAGCCTGTGCCACGGAGGTGTGAAGATTAATGAGCTAATGTTTATGAAGTATTGTCTGTTGTCTTGAAAAATAAAGGTAATTAAAAGAATAAATTCATCAAAACCCCTTCATTTTGAGTCAACCTGTTCTGACCCACTCATTAGAGCTCAATCCCAGCACTGAGATTCTTCAAAGCCTGTGAAATAATTTGAAATTTACCAGAGATTTTTTTATATATTCAAATATAGAGAATAGTGAGTTTTCTCTTAAGTTCTTATTTTCAATTTAAAATTTCTACTTTCTCATAAGATTTCTTACTGGTTAGTTCAAATGAAGGATGGTAGAGGAAAATGGGTGTTTTGAGAGGTACAGTATAGTCAGCCCGAAGGCCAGGAATCACTAGCTGCTGCCACCACCACCAAGATAATAAGCAAATATTTTAATCAATTTTTCATTACAGTAGAACTATATTTACCCATGAGTCCAGAAAAATACAGTGAGGGAAGTTTCCCTTGAAGAAATTTTGGGTAGCTCTGTACAAATCTCTCGTTTAGTCATAAGCTATTCTACTGAATTCAATGAATCCTTGCTCTTCCCTCAAATTAATTTTGGTGGGCACATCTGTTACATAATGTTCTGTGATTGCACATGACTGCTAGAATTGTTTACAGAAAGATTTTTACGTATCTTGGAATGGCTGCCTCACAGAGAAACTTTGTGAATTAATTTGCAAATGCTACAGGGGCACTAACCCCTGAGTGTGATCGTCATGGCTCTGGAGTTTGCCACTTGATACTCTGATGGGAAAACTTCCCAGAGGGAGATCTGACCCCAGAGAAAACCCAGTCTAAGTTCATTTCTGTCCTGTACTACTTAATTCAATGGAGTCACATGCAGTTCTACCTTATTTTCCTTTCCCAGTGTAAATAATTACATACATAATCACTGGACTGTCAAAAGCTACAGTGACATTTATAATAGAAGATTCAAACAGTCCTAGATGAAAAACTAACATTTTATAAATATCTGTATCTATCTATATCTATATCTATATCTATCTATCTATCTATCTATCTAACTATATATGGATATCCATACGCGACACACATAATCATGTGTCCCATAACAACGTTTTGGTCAACAATAGATCACATAAATGATGGTGGTGCCATAAGATGATAATGTAGCTGAAAATCACCTAGTGACACTGTAACCATTGTAAGGTCATAGAGCAATGCATTACATGTTTGTGATGATGCTGGTGTAAGGGAACCCTGCTGCACTGCCAGTCATATAAAAGTATAGCACATACAATTATGTGCAGTACATAATACCTCATAGTGATAATAAACAACTGTTACTGGTTTCTGTATTTACTATAGTATACTTTTTATTATATTACAGTGTCCTCCTTATATTTCTAAAGAAAAATAGTTAACTATATAACAGCCTTAGGAGGTATTCCAGAAGAAGGCATTGTTATCATAGGAGATGACAGCTCCATGCCTATCATTGTCCCTGAAGACCTTCCAGTGGCACAAGATGTAGAGGTGGAAGACAGTGATACTCATGATCCTGACCCTGTGTAGGCCGAGGCTAATGTGTGTGTGCTTGTGTATTAGTTTATTTTAATTTTAATTTTTAATTATTGTGGATACATTATAGTCATACATATTTATATGATACCTATGATGTTTCGATATAGGCATACAATGAGAATTAATCAAATTAGGGTACCATTTCTTTGAGTTAGGAATATTCTAACTCCACTCTTTTAGTTATTTTAAAGTATGCTCTAACTTATTGTTGATTAGAGACACTTTATTGTGCTATCAAATTGTGCTATCAAATTGTACTACTAAATATTGCTCATCCTATCTATCTAACTATATTTTTGTAGCCATTAACCATCCCCACTTTATTCCCTCCACCCCCCTTGCTACTCTTCCCATCCTCTGGTAACCATCATTCTTCTCTCTGTCTTTATGAGATCAATTGTTTTAATATTTAGCTCCCACATATGAGTGAGAATATGTGATATTTGTCTTTCTGTGCTTGGCTTATTTCACTTAACATAATGTTCTGCAGTTCCATCCACATTGCTGCAAAAGGCAGGATTTCATTTTTTGTGGGTATATAATATTCCACAGTATATATATGTACCGCAATTTCTTTATCCATTCCTACGTTGGTGGACACTTAGGTTGATTCCAAATCTTGGCTATTGTGAATAGTGCTGCAATAAACGTGAAGGTGCAGATATCTTTTCGATATCTTTTCGATACACTGAATTTTCTTCTTTTGGATAATATGCCTAGCAGTGAGATTGCTGAGTCATATAGTTCTATTTTTAGTTTTTCGAGGAACCACCATACTGTTCTCCATAGTGGTTGCACTAATTTACATTCCCACCAACAGTATACAAAGGTTCGTCTTTCTCCACATTTTCACCAGCATTCATTATTACCTGTCTTTTCGATAAAAGCCCACACTAAGCAGGAAGCAGTCAGATGAGTCGACAACCCTACCCAATGATTTGGGCCTCTAGAATAGAGCTTGGGGAAATGTCAGGTAGATAGCGAGGGATTCTGGGTCTCCTAGGGATGAAAGTAGGCCCCCATCCTTGTGCCACCCCACCTTAATCCTGAAGGAGGGAATACCCTATGAATCTGCCAATCAGCAGTTAGTGCACCAACTGCAAAAGAATGCAGAGGACTCTCTAGCCCATGGGCCAAGCAGCATAGGTACAATAGAGTCTAGAAAATGACCTAAAACAACCAGCTTTCAGAGAGGCTCATGCGAGATACACATATGCAGTGAGACTCAGGTCATATAACTCCCAACTGTCCACTTGTCAGGTTTCAGTCTGAAATGTTGGTTCTTAGCGTGCTTATGGCTGAAGAATGACCAGACATGCCAAAGTAAGGCAAGCACAAAAATGAGGTTTATTGAGGAGAGAAAGATAAGATTATAGAGCAAAAGCAAGATAAAGGTTTACAGGGCATGATACATATGCCACGGATGGTGACAGGACCCATTTTCACAGCAAAGGAAGAGCAAAAGGAAAGGTGTAAAGAAGGGGAAAGGGACTGGTTATGGTCTGCATCTTATTTTATACTGTCCAGGTTGGGACCTCCCTTGTGGTTCAGAGATCATTGTGGAACCACTTTGATTGGACAGCTGGGAGTTGCATTACTAGGCATGCAGATTGTTTGAGGTTGATTTCCAGACTCTACAGTACCTATGCTGCTTGGCCTGTAGGCTAGAGTTCTGTGCAATCTTTTGCAGCAGGTGTGCTAAGCTGATTGGCAGATTGATAGGGTGTTCCCTCCTCCCCAGGTATGGCAGTAGCCCAAGGCAGGATTAAGGTGGGACAGGACCAAGATGGTCCTTCGTCTCTTGTCCTTCTTCCCAGGTGGGGCAATTGCACCAAGGCACGGCACCTACTTTCGTCCCTAGGAGACCCGGAATCCCTCGCTATCTACCCAACACAATCAAAGCAATTCCATGGTGACATTTGAACTGTGGAGAGGTCCCAATCCAGACACTATAAAATAAGACCCAGACCACAACAAAGCCCTCCTTTTTTGCCCTCTTTTGCTACGAAAATGGGTCTGATATCTCACTCTGTATACCTTGCTCTTGCTCTATAGTCCTATCTTTTTGTCCTCAGTAAACCTCATTTTTGTGCTTGCCTTACTTTGCTATATCTGGTCATTCTTCGGCCATGAGCGTGCCAAGAACTGACATTTCAGACTCCTAAACCTGACAGAAGACTCTCTCTGAGCTTCAGAAGACTCTCTCTGAGCTTCACTGCCTGTCGTTGGGGGAGGGGTGACACAGGCACTGACTTGGCCACCACCGCTGGTGTCTCACTGGGTCACATGCACCCCAGCCCACTGGCTTCAACCAGCACAGCTGCAGGAATTGTCCAAGGACTGCAGGCTTTGCCGCCTGACTGCTGTAGGAATTTATTTCAGGCTCCAGGACACTTTTTGTTATCTGGTTGGTAGGGCTAGCCAGAACTCAGGTTTTGGGGCAGAGGATTTCCCTCTGACTGGGCTGGTCTAAATACTCCTTCAGTGGACTCTGGCAGTATTCTTCCCTGTGCTGTTTTCCCCTGTGACAGGGTGGCCCTGAGATCCAATGCAAAGTTCTACAATTACTTCCCTTTTCCTCCCCTGGGCATACAGATTCTCTCTCTGCTAGGTGTGCTGGGGCCAGACACTGCTGGGAGATGGGGAGCGGTGGTGTAGGCAATGCAAGACTCTTTCTGCCCTCTTCAGTGTCTCTTTTTTAGATATAATGTTAAAACCAGGTGTTAGGTAGATAGTTAGGATCTTGGGCTCTTCTTAGGACAAAGGTTCCCTGTTTTGTTGCTGTTTTGGGCAATTGCTTCACCTGGGAAGAAGGATAAGGATGGGCACTCCATTTTGGTGTGACTGCACCCTTAATCCTATCCTGAGCAACTGCTACACCTGGGAAAGGAGAGCATACTTTCTTAATCTAGGAATTCCCCACCCAGGCATAAGAACATTTAGAAAGTGATCTAGAGTAACCTAAGGGTAATTACTATGCCATTAGCTTGAATCCGCATTTCAGTTCACCCCTACCCAGGTGCGCTTTCTTAGAGGGAGCTGTAGATGGAATTTTGAGGACACCTGTTGATTATCTGGTAACATCTTACACCTCCCAAGACCCCACCTCCAGACTGAGCTAATAAAAGGAAACAGTCCAAGAAGTCGGAGAGTAGTGAGTGGGTCAGTCAGTAAGTGAGTGGTCTGTTTCACTCTACTTGTGGAGGGCCGTTTTACTCTACAATAAGGAAAGAGCTGCTCTTGTGAAACTGCTCCCTGCCTGAGGTTACTCCATCGTATTGGCCTTGCCGGTGATTTTTCCAAGAAAGCAGTCAGAGGACTGGGATAATAGTCTGGACTTGACACTTTGGTGTGTCTGGTCATTCTCCAGCCAAGAATACACCAAGAACCGAGGGCAGACTCCCACCCTGACATCTTTGGTGCTGAAACCCAGGATTCTGACAGAGGTACTGTGATTGCTTACGTGAGTTTTGATTCTTCTGAAGGTGCTTCCTATGTGGATAGTTGTTGGATTTGGTGTTTGCGTGGAGGGAGGGTCTCTGGAGGTTTCTATTCGGCCATCTTGCTCTGACCTCTGTGTCTTAATTTTTAACAAAAAAATTTAAAAGGTATAAAATTTTGTTGAGTATTTTTGCATCTATATTCATGAGGGATATTAGTCTGTAGTTTTCTTGTTTTGTTATGTCCTTTCCTGGCTTTCAAGGTGATATTGGCTTTGTAGAATGAGTTAGGTAGGATCCCAGCTTTCTCAATGTTGTGGAATACTTTCTGTAGTATATAGGTATGGGTTCTTCTTTGTATGTTTGGTAAAACTCAGAAGTGTAGCCATCTGGTCCAGGACTTTTCCTTTTTGGAAGGTTTTTAATTGCTGCTCCAATTTCCGTGCTTGATATTGGTCTATTCAGGAATTCTGTTTCTTCCTGGGTGAACTTAGGAAGGTTGTATGTTTCCAGGAATTTGTCCATTTCCTCCACATTATGTAGTTTTGGGGCATTAAGTTTTTATAGTAATCAATGTTTTGAATTTCCATGGTGTCTGTTGTGACCTCTCGTTTTTCATTTCTAATTGAGTTTATTAGAGTCCTTTCCCTTCGAATTCTTGTCTATCTAGCAAGAGGGCTGTCATTTTTGTTTATCTTTTTGAAAAACCAGCTTTAGGTTTGTTGATCTTCTATATAGTTCTTTTGTTCTCAGTTTCATTTAGTTCTGCTTTGATTTTAGTTATTTCTTTTCTCGTGCTAGATTTGGAATTGATATGCTCTTCCTTTTCCAATTCCTTTAGACTGTTTATTAGTTTGTCAATTTTTGAGCTTTCTATTTTTTGGATGTGAGCATTTAATGCTATTAGTTTTCCTCTCAAGAACGCTTTTGCTGTATCCCACAGATTTTGATAACTTGTGTCCCCATTATCATTATAAAAAATAGTAAAAATAGAAAAAAGCCTATAGAATGAGGAAATAAAGAAAATATTTTTGTACAGCTGTACACCTTTCTGTTTTCATTTATGTATTACAAAAAAAATCAAAAAAGTTAAAAAAAATTTAAAAGTTTATAAAGTAAAATGTTATAGTAACCTAAAGTTAACTTATTATTGAAGAAAGAAAAATATTGTTCAAAAAATTTGATGTAGCCTAAGTGTACAGTGTTTACAAACTTTACAGTAGTGTATGTTAATGTCCTAGGACATTAACTCACTCACCACTCACTCACTGACTCACCCAGAGCACCTTCCAGTACTGCAAGGTTCATTCATGGTAAGTGTTCTATACAGATGTACCATTTTTTAAAACATCTTTTATACCATATTCTTTACCTTTTCTATGCTTAGATATGCTTAGATACACAAATATTTACCATTGAGCCTTCTGGATCCTTGAGTGCAGGCTTTTGACTGAATCCAAACTTCACAGTTTGGGGATTTGTAGGGCCACATGTGGCCCCAAGGCCACAGGTTCCCCACCCTAGTAGGCTATACCATGTACCATATAGTCAGTACGATTAATACATCTAGTATAAGTACAGTATATGATGTTCACACAAAGATGAAATCACCTAACAATGCATTTCTCAGAATGTATCCCCATTGTTAAGTGGATGCTGACTATATATAATATGTATATATGCAAATACAAACATATATATTGTCTATTATATATAAAGGCATTATATTCATATGTATACCTATCTCTGTATATATATAGATCTTACCCACTTTTGAGTGAACTCTAAAAATCATCTGATTAAAAAAAGGTTGATAAACTATACTTCACTCATTATGAAAAAAGAAACATAGCAAATTCAATCCCTCTATGAATGTTTACTTTGTATATGTTATTGCTGTTATAACATGAGTCATGTAAAAATCAGAGTAAGTTTACCTATCCAAGGGTTTGCAATCAAAGTAGAAGAATGAACACACATGTATAACTAACAATGTGAAGGGTAACATAGCTCCACCTGGAGAAGAACAAAGTCCTCTGAATGCATAGGAGAAGGACAGAGGCTGCTTCATTTTGAAAAATAAGTGGAAGTTTCACAGGAGAGGTATGATTTGGCTGGACCTTGAATAAGGGGTAACATTTGATGGTGGAAATGCAATGCAAAGCACTTTAGGCAGAGCGAACAGCAAGGGTAAAGATACGGAGACAGGAAAACTTCTACACATTGGAAACTTGTTTAAGTGGAATACAAGGATATTAGATATGGTAGAATTATTTTTAAAACTACCCTAGGGTTTCTTACTTGTAACATGAGAATAACAATATACATCATTCATGAAATTATTTTGAGGATCAAATGAGTTGATTTGTGCCAATTGCTTGGTACAACTCACAGAGAAAGCACTCAACAAATGAAAAAACAATTTTAAAAAACCACTAAACTGCTAATACATTATTTTTTAAAAATGTTCCACAGAATTTATATGGAATTGTAGTTAATTTGTGTTATTTCCATCTCCTATATGCTTGCTTAGTTGATCAATTGTGGTCTAGAGTAGGAGTGGGCAAACTATAAACAGTAGGCAAACCAACCTGAAGCCTATTTTTGTAAATAAAGTTTTATTGCTACACACAGACACACCTCTTTACTTATATAGTGTCTCTGACAGAGTTGCATATTTGTGACAGAAACTGTATAATCTTCAAAACCTAAACTGTTTACTATCTGCCCTTTTACAGAGAAAGTTTGCTGACCCTTAGTCTAGACAGAGGCAAAATTAAGTTTCTTACTACTATTTTGTTTCAGTCAATTTCTTCTTGTACTTATAACAATTTTCAGTACTTGTATGTTATCTGATGCTTAAAGATTCATTGTGGCATTCACTTTTATCATTTTAAAATGGTACTATTTATCTAATTTATTTATGGTTTGCAATGAAATTTAACCTTGTCTGATATCTATATTATCTCCTCCAAATTTCTCTTTGCATCTTTCAAGATAGGTCTTTACCTATATTTTTAGAGCCACCTTGTTATGGTTGCATCTCTTTCTATACATTTTTAAATATTTAATGTGGTATAAGGTGAATCTATTCCATTTGCCTATATTTTATAATTATTTCACTTAATCCCTTTATATTTTTTCTAACTAGCTTTTGCTCTATGGGATATGTGGAGGGAGGTGGTGAGGGGAAGGGACAGAGAGTGGGGGGAAAGTACAGAAACCACTCTAGATAGTTTAAGTAGAAGAGGATTTACGATGAGCTAGTTCAGTGGTTTGTGAAATTGTTGGAAGGGTTGGAAGAGCAGGCTTGGGGCAGAGTTCCTTGCTCCTAGGATTGAATAGCCTTAACCATGATTGTGATTGAGAAATCTACAGTGATGTCTACAGAAAAACTACTGAAACAGAAAAATGTGAACATAGCACTCACTCTGTCATACTCAGGAAAACTGCCATTCCCACTGTGGCCAGTGTTTTCTCCCAGGCCACATTGCTTCCCCTGTGATCTCTATCAGAAAATGAATACTTTGTACCCTCCTCTCTCTTATTCACTTCCATGTTCAAACACTTCCACTTTTTCAGCAAATGCATATGTCTGGCAGATCCTAAAACACATCTGGAACTCTAGAACCCAGAAGTCTGGGAAATGAAGATATTAGCTGTCCTCTACAATCTGGGGAAGCATTTAAAAATATATAAATGTTGAGCAAGCCAATTCACCATATTCATCACCTTGTGTTCTTCCCTACTCTAATGTGTAAGCTTTGAATATAATAGCTCATTTTAAACAAGACACATAAATGTCTATTTCTTGACTTACCAATATTAATTGGAATATATTGTCACTCAAATATGAAATATAATCTCTATTTACTCCATAATACAAAAAAATGCAGCAACAAACTTCCACTTTCCTGTTTTATCTCCATCTTTCTCATAATTTATATTAACCATATTACTATTTTTAAATGATAAAGGTTTATAGCACTTACATTCTTTCCTGTAACTGTAAATCGCCCACTGATTGGCATTAGTTATATATTTTTGTAGATTTAATTATACTGATGATATTTTCATAATATAGCTTTTCCATTTCTAATTTTAACTTCATGTATCTATGTTTGACTATATTTAATTAACAAATATGTCTACCTTGTAGCATATTTGTAAAAAACATGAAATAATGTATGTAAAATATCTGGTGCGCGATAGGTTCTCAATAAAAGGCCATTTCTATAGTTGCTTTTTATTTATGAAGGAAAATAAATTCAAAGGACAAAATCGAAGATAAGATACTGGTAGAAGACAATTCACAGCACTTGGTAAATAATAACAAATTTGGGATCCAAATTTTTGTTCTGAGCACCAAGAATGCTAGATTTAAGCATTTCCTATATTAAACTATATTATGATATTAAACTAGATAACTCATCCCAGGTCACAAATGAGTCATGAGACAAGTTACGTAGTGTTGGAGGCCTCAGGTCAGACATCTATAAATTGAAGCAGCAATGCTCATAATCCCTTCAGCCTCTTACGATTCTATATTGCATTTTCATGAGTCTTGGTGGATTGCTTGTAACTATTTTTAGAATTTAAGTTTGCCTTCTTGCAGGTACTCTGAATGTTCCTTGACATATTTTCTGTGCTGTCAGTTGATGTGTGTGACAAAGAATGCCAACTAATTCTAATATTAGTCTTAAATCTCTTTTTTAATGATAGCCTTTTATGTCATGCTTATCAAAATCAAGAAGCAGTGATAATTTGCTTGTCTATAGTTGTAGGCTAGCTAGTCATTGCAGGTCTTTTGCAATGTGTAAAATAAAAAGCTGACTTTATTTGTTTTCAAGTCCAAAGTAGTATTTGGGGAAACTCTGGAGCTATTTTGGACATTATTAGGGGGGAAAGAAAAAACAATCAAATGTCATTGGACCCAGTTAATACATATATAAACATTTGAGTACATTTGTTTCTTATGGCTTCCAGTAGGCTGAAAGGCTCACTAAAATGAAGAAGATTATTGAAACTAAAAATAAGAAATAAAGAAAAACCTCATGCATGACTCTGGGTTATTTTGTAATGATTGTGTAGTTGTTGGAAGCTTCTAAAACTGTAGCCTGGAACATTACATTGCAATCTTATAGCTGGATATCATGGTATTAGTTTTCTTAAATATGACCAAAGAAAATTTAGAACACTAACAAACTAACATGGCAATGAGTGAGCTTCCGAAACACTCATGTTACTGAAATTAGAGATAGTAAGGAAACATACCAGTGAAAGTAAAATACTAAGATTTGATGGGAAGACAATTTTTGAGTCTGCAACGTGGAATAGAAATTTGATTAAAAGGTAACTTTGCAGTGGCCAGTTACAACCAAGGTTATTATGAAAAAGTTAATTGTGTCTGCATGTTCTCACGAAGTCCATGGTCAGTGTCTGGAATTTGTGTTAGTTAAGTAACTATAAATAAAAACTAGCTACCACCAAGGCAGCTGACTTTGGAATTCTACAAAAGAAAATGCTAATGGGAACCCATTTGCAAAATTTGAAAATGAATCCCATACTTTTTGCAGAACCTCGTTGGGTTTTGTGATTGTTTTAGCAGAAAGACACCGACACATACAGTCATAGTTCAGGAAAGTCATATCCCTTGGAAATAGCTAAACCTCAAAGAGTGTTGTATTCTTAAGCATCAGTAGCATCAGTATGATATTGAACTTGAAAGGAAAACTAAATTATTTGCAAGTATGTTAGTATTACACAAGTTTTTTCACCTATCAGCTATGTGACTTTAGGAAAATCATTTCATGTCCCTAAGCTACTTACTGAAGTTGTTTTGAGGTTTATAGAAGAAAATTCATGGGAAACAATAAAACTCCATACATATACAGCATTAATGCATTATTGCATTTTGAAATGAATGGCATTAAGAATCATTTAAGCACATATCCACACGTTAAGAATAAAATTTTTTAAAGCAACATTTAAATCCAATGCAGTGCTTTAATATATAAGCATTGACAATTCTTATCACTGTTTTCTCAACTGTACTTTTAATTATCAATAATGGATTGTCTACATACCAATTTTTCAACAGTAACACTTCATACCCTCAGCAGAAGCATTATACTAGGACATACTTTGATTACTTTATCAGTTGAATTTTAATTAAAAATCTGAGTGTAATGCTACTGGGAAAATTGTTTAGGTTTTCTCTTTATACTCCACTAAACCCAGAAAAAGATATTGAAGACATATTTCATTTTTATGCCTATCTCAACATCCTAGAGATTAAGAGGAAAGCTACAGCATAACCTGGCAAATTATTTAATAATCATATCTTGAATGTCTACTATATGCAACTTTCAGAAATTTAATAACAATGTTAAATTTATATACGTAATTTCTGGGATTTTCTTCAAAATAACCTAGTGGAGGATGGGAAGGATATATGTGTACAGCTCTACATGAAACAATACTCTATGTATTGTTAATTGTGAAAACTGGGTAAGAGGTCATTTTACTATTATCTCTACTTTAAAAATTCTGTGCTGAAATTTCAATAATAATTTCAATAATAAAAATGAGAAAAAAATAAAATTAGTTGATTTGATGGCTTATAGATCCAGTGAAAGAAAAGAAAACCCAAGAGCTAATGTGAAATACATTCCAGCCAAGCATGTTTTAAAAGCATTCCCTTTAGGAAAGTTTCAAAACATTATGTAAACTGAGTATTCATTCAGATTACAGCATGATCAGGTTATGACACCAATAATACCTTCCCTCTTCTCTCTATTATGGGAAAAACTAAGAATTTGTATTTCATATTAACTTCTCTGTCGTTGTACCATCATTTTATGTCATTAAGACATGAAAGTTATAAATACAGGCTATCAGATGGGAAAATAAAATCTAAAAATATAGCTTGTTATTTATGTTTCTAAACATTCCATGATTTCACAAAATATGCATAAATCTATTTATATTTATACCAAACTTTTTAAAAATTCATCAACTATTTGATAATAACTATAGATTTCCAATGTAAGTGACTATACACTGCTTGTTACATCTGCAAAGACAAATGAAGAATTGACGATTAAAAATAATTTGAGACATTGGGATTTTCATATAATTTACCTGGATTGAGTCTTTTTGCTAAATCAATTCCTTGGATAAAATCAGCTCTCCACTTTCTTTTTACCTTTTTAAACACTATCTTCCTTAATTTTGTGTAGTTGAGATAAAGCAGGCCTCTTCTAGCACTAAACTTCAGCTTTAAACAAGCACTAATCTCAAGTGAAATTGTGGAGTAATTTGGGAACATTTCTTCTGATGCCTTACATGGGTGCAGACTGATTACATGACAAAGCAGTCAGGTTGCTTAATTGGATGCAAGATTTCTCACTGGGGCAAAACCTGGAGTCTATTCATGTCTGTAACACAGTTTTACATTTAGTACAATATCCACACATCCTCGTGAAATGAATTCCTCGTTATTCTTTTGCAGGCATTTTAAGTTCCAAAATTTGTCTTACACATTAGTATTATCTGGACCAAACATCCATGCCACAAACTTGCAGGCCACCAAATTCGGGAAATAGAGAACACTAAAGGAACATTGTAATCTGACTCTTATATACCTAAATTCATTCCATTCTACTTAAAAAAAAAAATTTCCCATCATAGGGTTTTTGCATTTGCAATTCTCTGTCATATGTTTGAGGCTCAATTATCAGGTCTAAGCTCAATACTACCCTTTATGAGAGGCCATTCTGGATCATTCAATCTAGAGTAGATTCATCCAGTACTTATTCAACACATTACCCTGTGTTGTTTTCTTCATGGCATTGTTCACTAGTTAAAATTATCTTTTTAAATTATTTACAAGTTTATTTTCTGTTTCCCTTCATTAGAATGTAAGCTCCATGAGGACACAGACCTATTTTCTTAACCACAGTGTTTAGAACACTGCCTGGTACATGACTGATGCTCAAAAAGATATTTTATATGAGTAAATGATTAACTAGAATGAATGAACGAAGTTTTTGTAGGACTTTTTTTCCTTCGAATCACAGTTAAATATTTACAAGGAATTTCTCATTACTAAAAAATTATGGCACTTTCATTAGGAAAAGTCACTAAATAAGGCCCTAGATTAAATCAATTAATGAAACAAGGGCAAAGTTGTGCAATTGATCACATATAGGTGAACTATTTACTATAAGAGCAAAATCTCAAGTACTTGGAATTCCATTTAGCAGTTTTAGAATCTAACTTATTGGGCATATACTACTTCCTTTTCCCCAGAGATGATCTCAACAAGGTACAGTGTAAAGGGACAGCTGGAATTGAAACCTATCATAGTAAATATGGGAAGGTGGCATTCTCAAGCTTAAAATGGGTTATATGTGAGGGATGAGGAAAAAATGACTCCAAAGCTAAAATATAGTAGATTTAAAAGGTTTCCCTTGAAAAAATCATAGGCTAAATTTATGAAATCTCCAATTTATATTGTCTTATGTGAGCTAGCTCTAAGATAGGTTGTTTGTTTTTTTTAGGGACTCTATGGAATACTTTAGAGATCCCGAAACACTGGTGGTCTGTGACCTGCAGTTCCATTGACAAAGATGCATGTGTCTTCTTTAGCCATGCTTGTCAATTTTCCCTCATCCTCTGAGCATCCTATGTTGCTCTTCCAGCTTTTGGCTCTACACAAATATCCTCGTTGTTGCATGATTCTACCCCTATACTTTTTCTGATAGTGTTACTCCTATAACATTGCACTTATCTTGTCCACTACCCATTCTTCAAGTGTTAATTCATATACTGACTCTTTCAAAAATATTTACTGATGTGGCCACCTAAAAAAAAAAAAAAAACTCTCCAACTGGTGGAAAGTTCACTAAATCTAGAGGCTATCCACCCCATTGCTTGACTCTGAATTCTATATAAAGAAAACTCTTCATATTAGGCCAACATTTTTATACTTATAGTTTTTCTGAATTGATTCCTTTTTTTCTTTTTGAAGCCTCTTCCATGTGAGATGCCTTTGAATATTTTTACACATTTATTATGCTATTCCAATTCTTTTCTTCTTCATTAAAGATAAACATTTTTAGTTCAAAGAAGTCTGATGCTAGCCCAGCCAACTGGCCTACACTTTCCTCACAAGCACCGTCAAGATGACTCCTTCTATAGAATTTACACTGTGCTATTCTTGACAACATATGTCGAGAATCCTGGGATCTATTTAAATATTGATTTGCTGGCCTGTTCATATGGAATTTAGCTCCCTCAGTAGCAAATAGGCTTGACTGGCTACTTCCCAAGACCAGAAACCCCTACCCTACATCAGGGACCTTCATTAATTATTAATCAATGATAAACCATCATGCTTTCCATTCCTGCCTGAACTGTACACCTTTTCCCATATTATCCTACTTGTGCTGCACTATGCTGGCATCCTCTGACCCAGCCTCCCACCAACACTCACCCTCTCAAAATCCTCCACAATCCCTTTGGAACTCCATTTCCTGCTAAATACAACCCCTCACATACTCCAGCTTTTTACTAAACATTTCGTCCGCTTCATTACATTGGCTAAAACCTACTTCTTTTCATTTTTCATACCTCCCTAAAAGATGAAGTATTTGTGCTATTTATTGCTAAACAGGGATATTTTTGAAAATAAATGCATACACTATTAGCAATTACAATATGAGAGTAGGCATAAACTGGGACTGTCCCAGACAAACCAGGATATATGTCTATAATCATTTCCTGGGACTTCCCTAGAAATTGCCACAAATGAGTGGTCTAAAACAACAGAAATGTATTCACTGATAGTTCAAGAGGCTAGAAGTCTGAAATCAAGATGTCAGCGGGGTTCTTTCACTTTGAAGATTCTGAGGGAGAAACAATCTCATGCCTCTTTCCTTGGTGATCGTCCACTTGGTGCTTCTGGTTGTTGCTGACAATCCTTGGCGTTCCTTGGCTTATGGATGGATGTATCACTCCAACCTCTGCTCACATCTTCAGATTGCCCACTTACCTATGTCTCTGTGTCTTCTGCTCATCTGTCTCTTATAAGGACTCACACTGAATTTCAGGCCCATCCAAATCCAGTACAATCTTATTTTGATCTTTAGTTTAATTACATCTGCCAAGTCCCTTATTCCAAGTAAGGTCACATTCTGAAGTTCAAATAGACATGAATTTTTGAGGGACATTGTTCAACCCTCTGTGATGGTCAATCTACCTATAGGATGACTGTTCTTCTCCCTCATCCTACAAGCTTTGTAGTTGTGAGGTGGAGTGAGCACTTTCTCTCCCAGCGCCACTTCCAGACCATTATTTCCTGATCGTGTATTAAAATGTCCTTCTTGATACACTCATGTCCATTGGTTAAACCATCTTCTTCCTTTCTTTCTGCTTCAATCTTAGTTGATTTTCTTCAATCATCAAAACCTATTCAATTTCAACATTCATATGAATGAACCCATAGTACCCTAAAAACTCAGTCAATTTATATTCTCTGCTCCATGAAACTTTACATCAACTCCTTTTCAGCTTTCTAATCCATGACTCATACAATAGTTTGGAAATTATAAAACTATCAACTTCAAAAATGGTCAAATATCAGAAATTTCATATAGTTTAACAAAATAAAATTTGTCCTCCAGTCTTTGCTTTATTGAGATGTATGTCCCCAAAACATCTCAAACCTGGATCAAATTGTCCCTTTTCTCTTCTCTCACATTTACTGTCTGGGGAAAATCCTACACTAAGGCAAATTGTTGCTACTTCATCTTGTTGGTTTCCATAAATTGTGTTAGTGCTAGGTAGAGCAGTTCTTAGTCATCGCTTTCCTGGTTCTTCACAGTGACTATTTCAAACCTTGTCCACTCTGTTCCAAGTTCTTACTTCCCACTCCATTCTTCACACTCATGCTACCTGTCCTCCTACTTTGTAAGGGAAAACAAAGCCAACAGATGGAAAATTTCTTTCTTGCTGACATTCTATTTAAAAATTTTGCTGTTTTTTCTTGTTTTCATCCAATCACAATGGTATAAAATAGCTCCATTTCTTATTTAAGAATAGTTTTTCTGCTCGTATTTTGCCTACAATCCATTTATCAAGGATGTTCCTCCACTTACTATTTCCTGTATTTCTCTTACAGCACCTAGTTCAAGCAGTATTCAAACATAAATTAACTTACCAGATATATAGCAAGCACTTACTATATTCCAGGTAATATACAAAACACTGGGCATTTAATAGTGAACAAGATATTCGCTGTTATTGCCTTCATGAAGCCTTTAATCTATGAAACAAGAGAGTAATTGAACATACCATATTATGTATTCATCAAATATTTTCTCCCACTTTGTCATTTTTCTTTTAACTCTGCTTAAGTATTTTGTCATGCAAAAATATTTTTTCTTTTATTTTTATTCTATTTTTACTTAGTCAAAGTTTTCTTTAATTCCATGTAGATTTTGAGACATAGTTTGAAAGACTTTCCTAATATCCAGATAAAAGAGGAATTCCCCATATTTTCTTCTAATATTTTTATGGTTTCTTTTTTTACAACTATATTTTTTGATAACTTTGAGTTTATTCTTATGTATGGTTGAAATATCAATCTCACTTTTTTTCCAAATGGCTAGTTAACGCAACACCATTTATTAAGTGGTCTTTTTATTTCAGGAAATTATGGGTGTACAAACACTTTGGTTACATGTTAAATGGTCTGTCTTTGCAGCTGCAATTTTTGATGCTATCTTTATCAAGTACTAAATTTTCAAATGTAGTTTTAATCTATTACTGGACTTTCTATTTTATTCCATTAGTCAATCTGCCTATTTGGGCACCAGTTCCATGCCATTTAATTAGAGAGGCTTTATAGCTTATTTTAATATGTGAAGCTATTTCTCACTCATACTGTATCTTTTTCAAATCTTTCTTAGCTATTCCTGCCTGATTTCTTTAATGCAATCAACTTGTGTAGATTTCCAAAAAGCCGATATTTTTATTGGGATCATATTAAATTTATGAATTAACTTTGGGAGAGCTCACATCTTTATAATGTTGAGTCATTTTATCCAAGAAAGAGAATATATTAATATTTTTATTTCTTTAAGGCTACTTTTGTGTGTTTTTCAGGAAAGTTTTAAAATTTTCTTCATATAATTTTGTAGTTTATTGCTAACTTTATTTCTAAATATTTTTATGTTGCTATTAATAGGATTTTTTTAATTCATTATATCTTCTACCTGGTTATTGTTTGTGTATGTAAAGATATTGATTTTTGTCTGTTATTTTTCTATTCTGCTTCCTTGCTAAATTCTTTTTTGTTTTAGATTAGTTTATCACTGATTCTTTAGGTTTTATAGGTGCACTATCAAATTATCTGCAAATAAAGAGGTTTTTTTTTAAATTTTCATTCATCTAATTATTTTTTACTCCTTCAGTTACACTGGCTGATTCTTTCAATCTAACATTATATAGTAGTGGATACAGTGGTCATTCTTGCCTTGGTCCTAACCATAGTGCGAAAGTCTCTTGTGTTTTCCATTAAGTAAGACACTGGCTTTAAAAGTGAGCTATATATATTTTTATAACATTGAGGAAGTACCATCAAGTCACAATTTCATGAGTATTTTTATCATAAATGTTGAATTTTCAGTATCAATGGAGATACATAGTTTTTCATCTTAGATGTATTAATTTGTTGAATCTATTAGTATTATATTTCAAAATATTAAGGGAGTACAAGTGTTTTTGTTACATGGATGAACTGAATAATGCTGAAGTCAGGGCTTTTAGTGTGCCTGTCACCAGAGTAGTGCTCATTGTAACTGATAGGTACATTTTTATCCCTCACCCCTCTGTCCTTCCCCCTGCTTAGTTTTTAATGTCCTTTATACCACTATATGACTATGTGTACACATTGCTTAGTACCCACTTATTAGTGAGAACATGTGGTGTTTGTCTTTCCATTCCTGGGATACTTAGCTTAGGATAATGTTCTCTAGTTCCATCCAGGTTGCTGCAAAAGGCTTTATTTCATTTCTTTTTATGGCTGAGTAGTACTCCATGGTATATATATATACCACATTTTCTTTATTCACTCACCAATTGATGGGCACGTAGGTTGATTCCATATCTTTGCAATTGTGAATTGTGCTGTGATAAACATTTGGGTACAGGTATCTTTTTGATATCATGACTTCTTTTCCTTTAGGTAGATGCCCAGTAATGGGATTGCTGGATTGAATGGTAGATGAATTAAAGACTTAAATGTAAGACCTAAAACCATAAAAATATTAGAAGACAATATAGGAAAAACTCATCTAGACATCAGCTTAGGCAAAGAATTTATGACTAAGACCCAAATATGAAATATAGCAACAACAAAAATAAATAAATAGGATTTAATCAAATTAAAAGTTTATGCACAGCAAGGGAAATAATCAACAGAATAAATGGATAACCTACAAAATGGAAGAAAATATTTGCAAACTGTGTATCCAATAAAGGACTAATGTTCAAAATCTACAAAGAACTCAAATAAATTAGCAAGAGAAAAACCAAATAACCCCATTAAAAAGTGGGCAAAAGATATTAAGTCTTTTCAAAAGGAAATAGACAAATGGCCAAAAAAGACATGAAAAAATGCTCAATATCACTAATCATCAGAGAAATGCAAGTTAAAACCACAATGATATGCCACCTTATCTCTATCAGAATGGCCATGATTAAAAAATCAAAACACAGTAGAAGTTGGCATGGATGCAGTGAAAAAGGAAAGCTTATGCACTGTTGGTGGGACTGTAAATTAGTACAATCACTATGGAAAACAGTATGGAGATTCCTCAAAGAATTTTATTATTAAATATTCTAATATTGAACCATATTTGCATGCCTGATAAAAATCCTACCTAAATTTTGTATTAGTTTGTGCAGGCCTTCATAACAAAGTATCATAGACTGGGTGGCTTAAACAATAGAAATATATTTCTCAATGTTTTGAAGACTGGGAAATTCACGATTAAGATGCCAACAGGGTAAATTTTATTCTGAAGTCTCTTTGCATGTGGGTAGCCACCTCTGATAAATTTGAGATTCATAATAGAAATATTATCAGTTGGGATAGATTAGATTAAGTGAAGAACCAACAATCCCAAAGTATCATTGGCTTAATAAAACAGGTATATGATCTATTCTTGCTTCAAGTCCAGGAAGGGTTGGCAGCAAGCTCTGCCCACTTCATTCGTTCAGAGAGCCAATCTGATGGAGGCTGTCCCTGGGCATGTGCTTCCCTGATAGACGGCAAGGACAGGAGAGGGAATAGGGCCATTATGCTGTGGCTCTTTATGGCTTCTAAAGTAAATGACATAAAACACTTCCTGCCTACCTCATTGGGAAAATACGTATGTTGCTAACTACATCGGGGAGAGGGGTTCAGAGAAATGCAATTCTATGATGTACCAAAGGTAGGAGAGTATTTATGAACAAATCTAACAATCTCTGCAATAAGTGAAAATGTTGAGTAGACTGATGGGATACTAGAATCTGGAGTCAAGGAGAAAGTATGGGCTTAAAATATATATTTGTGATAGGTCAGCATACAGAAAGTATTTAAACTTATGAAACTAGGTAACATCACCAACACTGTGAGACACTAGGATTGAAACATCTCAACATCTAGAAGTGGAAAGAGGAAGGAATCCAGTGAGGCAATTGGGTAAGAAGTGAGGTGGGCAGAGAACCAAGAAATATTGAGTATTTGGTTATAAATTCAGGTAGGTTTTTAGATTTGTTAGGAAAAAAAGGTAGAAATTGTTGTCTGTCATGTCTATTTTCTCTGTCAAATAAGAGGTAGTTATCAGCTGAGAATTAGAAGAATGTGGTGAAGATTGTAGAGAGGAAAAAATATGAGCACTGTTGATTTACAAGAGCAGGAAAGTGATTACCATGGGAAAATGGAGGAGAATTTTTAGGCAACACTGAGGCATACTTGTTTAGTCATCATGGATTTTAAAATATGTCAGCACAGTTGTGTGATTTTTTTTTTCTCACCATGGTCATCTCAGGTTCAAATTCAGAATAGACTAAAAACCATATATAGTTGTATGGGTCGTTTGTCAGTGTACAATGGGAGGGAGGGGGAAGATGTTGAGAGTATATATGGGATAAGATTGTAGTGACTGCCCATGGAACTTAAACTGAGTAAGCAGAGAACTAAAAATTTGAGAGGGATGAGAGACAATGAAAAGTAAGGTAGGAGCAATAGTTTATGGAAAGATCCTGGTGGCTTTGAGAAATCCTTGGAATTGGGGCACTAAAGAAAGCTAGAGGGATGACAAGTGTGTGTAAAAGATTGGTGAGGTCTAGGCTGATCATGGCAGTGGATGTCTCAGAATGGAG
>CAUYSK010073494.1:0-37843 GCA_963575035.1 Avahi laniger | reverse complement strand
ATCCAATATCAGAATAAAGGCAAATGATAAAATTCAAGACGCCATTTTGCATAATCCAAATTATCACTTCTCTCTGGTTTAGGGTGCTCTAATAGGTAGCATTGTACAAAGTGTAGAGTCTGATGAAAGTGGGGGAATTGTGGCATTGTTTTAAATGTAATTTCTTGAGTTTCAGGGCCACATAAACGAGGGCAAGGAGAATTATTAGAGTCAATAGTGGCAGCAGTGGAGTGGTGGTCATGGAAAGAAATCATTTAAAGAAAGGGGGCTGGCATCAATAAATGGGCAAAGGAAATGAAAAGAAACTTTTCAAAAGAAGACAGAATAATGGCCAGCAAACACATAAAAAAATGCTCAACATCTCTAATCATTAGAGAAATGCAAATCAAAACCACAATGAGATACCACCTAACCCCAGTGAGACTGGCCTCTATCAAAAAATCCCACAACAACAAATGCTGGCGAGGATGTGGAGAGACAGGAACACTCTTACACTGCTGGTGGGACTGCAAATTAGTGCAACCTCTGTGGAAAAGAATTTGGAGATACCTCAAAGAGTTAAAAATAGAAATACCATTTGATCCAGCAATAGCACTATTAGGCATCTACCCAAAAGAACAAAAGATATTCTATAATAAAGACATCTGCACCTGAATGTTTATGGCAGCACAATTCACTATTGCAAGGATGTGGAAACAACCCAAGTGCCCGTCAATCCATGAGTGGATTACTAAAATTTGGTATATGTTTACAATGGAATATTACTCAATCATGAGAAACGACAGTGATCTAGCACCTCTTATATTTTCCTGGATTGAACTTGAGCCCATTATCTGAAGTGAGGTATCACAAGATGGGAAGAATGGGCTCCACTTGTACTCACCATCAAATTTGTACTAACTGATTAACACTATAGTTCTCACAGGGCAGTATTACTCTCCAGGGATTAGGGGGATGGCGGGAGGTAAACCCGCAACTAAAAGACACAGGGAGCATTGTAGAGGGGAAGGGCATGCTTCTAACCCTCGCTTGGGTGAGGCAAAGACATAAAATGTAACCAAAATGTTTGTACCCTCATAACACCCTGAAATAAAAATTTTAAAAAAAAGAGAGAGGGCTGAAAAGATCCTAAACCTGCACTGATTACAGGAATTGCTGTTATCTGAGCCAAGCCTCCTTTTCCCAGTCTCCAGCTTTCCCTACTCCATGTTCTTTCCATTTACTAAATGCTAGAGGAGACAGCACAGGCAGCAGCAACTCCACTAGGTCACAAGCCTGGCACTGTCAGAATCCAAGATGGTCGTAGCTGCAAATCCTCCTTCAGCTCTGGGGTCCCTGGCATTAACTGGAGGCTTTTCTAGGCTCAATGCAGCAGCTAATCAACATCACCATCAGTGCAGAGGGAAAAGGCTCTCCTTCAGGCCACCTCTGTGGCAAATTGCATTGCGTATTTTTAAACAATAGTATAATCACGGTGTATAGACACTGTCTAATCCTGAGATGTGTGATGTGTTCAGTGTATTTAACAATAACTTTAAACCTGTTAGAGTATCATATTGTTTTGCATCAACATCCATGGTTTCAGAATAGATTTTTGAACTGTAGTCAATAACATGCTTATTTCAAATAATGTTTTCCACTTTTTTTCTCTATTCTGATTTCTCGAATCCAATGCTCTTGCAGGAACATACCAAAATTTGACTAGTATTGAAAAAAAAAATGGTACTTAACAGAATTTTGCTTCATTTCAAAGGCATTTTCTATTTGGGGACTCTTAGTTGCTTCAGCAATGTAGCATCCAAAAATAATAGTCCATAAGGGTAAGTGGAATGATGCAAGAGAAATATAAATTGTCTATTTCTGTGACTTTAATTCATACTGAGAAAACATCCAGACTTTTCCAAATGGCTCACCCTGGGATCAGAAAGAGACCAGGGTCCCTGAGAGATACTAATGAAGAGTTGCAGTCTTCCTGCCCTGGCTGGCTATTTCTATTCAGTGTGGGTCACTTCATTTGCAGAAGTAACTCTCGTTGCCAATTGCTGCCCTTCAGAGAGGCTGTAGCTGAGGGAAACAACGTGTGAGCTTTGCTTTCACACCTTCTGCACACAGAGACTTAGTGGCAGCTGTTAGGTGTAATGTAACACTGGCTGTGGCCGTCTTTCTTAAGCTCTTCATCTCAGTAGTATGTTGGGTCCTAAAGACCTTGCAGACAAGAGAACTGTTCAGCAGCTATCATGTGTGCTCTCACAAATGAAGTAGGGTCAACCTGTGCAGAGATCCTACCTTGTTATGGGGTCTTCATTTCATATTACACCTCAGTGCGTGGGGTCACCCACTCTTAGCATGCTTTGTGAGTATTATTATTTCCAAAATAAGAGAAGAATTTTTACCCAGTTTCACAATTTTTACCCAGTTTGACAATTTTTGCAATGACCAAAAAGAATGAAGACCTATCACCAATCTACCTAGTGATGTGCGTGCCTTAGCTTGTTCTGGAAGAATACACAAAAATAGCAACAGTCCTGTAATCCAAATGCTCCATATGCCTTTCTTCATCTTGTGCTTAAGGTTTTTACATTTTCAGGTCTTTGTGAAATGATATATATTAGAGAATATTTATTCAAATGAATAGATGGATTCATGAAAATGGATTGAAAACACACCAAACTGTGGTAAATGCCATTATTAATTTATGATTGAGAAATGATGATGATGACAAGGAAAGAAAGTGAGAATGTTGAGATTGAATAACTGCCAAAACATCTGTTTCCCCTGACACCTTGTGGAGTTAAGAGAGAGCATACTTCTGGATTAGACTTTTCTTGTACTCAGAATAATTTTTGCATTATGGTAATAACCTCTGCCTCAACCCCTTTCTCTTTTACTTTGATTTTTTTGTTATTAAGGGAAGAATATCGTATATTTTCACAGGGAAAAGGGAAGATCTGCCAACATACAAGTACTTCTCATCTCTACTACAAAGAACTTTGAGGGAAATCCCATGGTCATTTTCTAACTTTTACTAGATCCACGGGATATCGTGGGAAGGGAAACAATTCCAATGTGGGATACGCAAGGGTTTACTGTAAAAGAGCTTGAAATCAAATGAAGGCTTTCCATCTGCTGCACAGTGCTTCTCATTTCTGTGTGGCATGTTTTTCCACCCCTTCACTTTGGTGTCACACTCTAGGGACTGCTGTGGTCATTATCACCGTCATCATCATTGTGGGATATGCTAGACTTTGCAGATCCCTTGATCTTTATACCTTGTCCCCAAGGGAGGATATGGTTTTCCTCCTTTTCAGTCACTGACCAGCTCTCCTCCTGGTGTAATAAATAAGGTCATGAGGCTGGTCAGCAGCTGCTCTTCCTCTATTTGTCACAAGTAGTTGGGCTCTTTCTTCTGCCCCATTTGGCTCAAGACCTTCATTCACCCCTCACTTCCTCTCTTATCCTAGTTCACTGCTTCAAATTCTGTTGGCTAATATTGAGATTCCCCCAAATCCTAGAGTTGTTTTTTTTTTTAATTTTCCGTAGCTCAAAGCATAGGGAAAAATAAGTGATTATTAAAATAAAATTTGCTACAGATAATGATAACAGAAGCATTTTTTCAGAAAAATGAAAAAATTTTGGAACCACGTTCCTTTTTATCACCTGTCATCCATTTTCAAGTGATTTTAAAAATAAACCATAAGGCCTAAATTTTTAAGGCAATTAGCCAATTAATTATATCTTGCATCTGGAAATGGGACTATTTAATTTGATTATCAGATGTTCCCATATAGATTAGTTGAACTATCACTTACAATGGGGAATTATAAAATTACTAATTCATGATTTGTATTATTATTAAGATATAGCCCTAAAGAGTTCTTCTTAGTTAATAGAACTGTGATAGCCTGTAGCTTTTTATGCATTTATATAAATGTACCTAATAATTATTAGAGGAAACACTTTTCTCTTTATTTAGGGTAGAAATAGAATGTTAACCAACTAAGGTTATTTAACTCTGTTGAACACCCTCATAGCTTATTTACCTTAAGTTTAACTTAAATATAGTGAACAAGAGAATATACTCTAGAATCTCTATTTGCAGGAAACTGATATTCTGAAAGAGGCAGGTACTTGACATTCTCTGCAGCTTGTTTCTCTTGCTCTCTTAGAGGCAATCTTCTCATGGCTGCTTTTTCATGTCATCTAGGACTCAGCTCAGACCTCACATGCTCAGAGAGGCCTTCTCCCTGCATCCATCTAAAAAAGTCCCAGGTTACCCTGCCCTCAAATGCTCCTTGGAATCATTCTGACCCATTTTCTTCATGATCCCAATTTGTTTCTGAATCTATATTGCTTATTGTTCAATTACTTATTTATGGACTGTTTCCCCCCATTATAGCATAAGCACCACTTAATGATCTATTTTTGTCACCACTGTGTCCTTAGTGCCTACTACAGAACCTGACATCCAGGAGGTGCTTGGTGAAGAGGTACTGAAGGAATATGTGGAGCATTCTAAGTTGCTGTTGCTGTCAATCGAGGTCAGAGAGAAAAGATACAGAGTTGGTACAAAATTAGAGGCGGTAGGGCATCCCCTAAGCAAATAACACTGCAAAATTCTTTACAAGCCATGCTATTTTGTATCATAAGAGCAAAAAGTTCAGCTCCCCTATCTATAATCACTGCTTAAAAAAAAAGGAGAACTTTTAAAAGTTTTACACCTGAAAAGACAGGGAGAGAAATCGTTTAAAAAAGAAAACCAATGGTTGCTTTCTCAATGGTCCTACCCTCTTTTTGGGATAGCATATGGATGCGAGGAGCAGGGGATTAGCAACTGGAGAGAGAGAACAAGCACTGAACTGCACTTACTCCACGTACAGAGGAAGTCGAAGAAGCCTGGGGTCCAATCTGAAGGAGGCCTAGAAATCAGAGAAAGTGAGTGAGAGAATACAGTACCTTGTTTGTTATTCTTCCATTCACAAGGTTTTGGTATCTAGTCTCTGTTGCTGAAGGAAAGAGTAGGCTGCCGGAAGATTACATATAGAATGAGACAAAGACCAAATTCATTACGAGGGAATGAATTCATTACAAGGTTCCTGGACTCAGAACCAAACAAGAAATAAAGGTGAGCAGCAAGGTTTTCCCTCCATACCCCCGCAGTTTGTCAGACAAGGTAGACTCTATCTTCTCAGAGAGAATAACTCTCTCTATTGTAGTCAAGAAATATAGGAGTAGGTTAAAAAAACCAACCACACTCTTTAATAGAGAAATGGCTATGTAATACTTGAATATAAAATTCAAAACCTCAGTATATGGTAAGCAGATCTGCAACAGACTTGGTCCTCATACTCCTAGGGTGCCCATTCTAAAGAACGATGAGAACAAGGACCCAAGAAACTCACAAATTAGTGCTCCTAATTACAGATCTCATAACATCTCTCTAGGAATACTGTTTTTGGTGAGGGGAAAAGATATAGGTTGGAGGAGGCATCCCTACTCATTTCTCTCTGCTTTTCTCTTTTGCTGGCACACCAAATTATAGGCTGGATTCATTTAAGTAAATCAAATGGGAATATAGAGTACTGTGGTTGAAATCTTAGGGCTGCCCAAGGAATCATGGTATTTGGTTTCTGATTCTAAGAGATAATCAGTGGGGTGTGGTTTTTGTCTTTATAACTGTCCTGCATCGGAAGGTACAGGCTCATCAAAAGTCTTTACATTTTAGAAATCACTCTGGAAGAGGTAAAGCTATGGAGGTAATAGAAAGATCAGTGGTGGCCAGGGATTGGGGGGCAGTGGGAAATAGGTGAAGCACAGAGGAATTTTAGGGCAGTGAAACTACTCTGTGTGCTGCTGTAATGGTGGATACATGTCATTAGACATTTGTCCAAACTCACAGAATGCACACCAGAAGTGAACCCTAATGTAAACCATGGAGTTGGGTAATTAGGATGTGTCAGCGTAGGTTCACTGATTGCAACAAATATATTATTACCCTGGTGGGTGATGTTGATAAAGGAGAAGTTACACATGTGTGGAGGCAAGAAGTATGTGGGAAATCTCTGTACCTTCTTAATTTTGCTGTGAATCCAAAACTGCTCCAATAAAATAAGGCCTTTTAAAAAAATCTATTGAAGTACTATGGTTACGTAGAATTTTTCCATGGGGGAAGCAGGGTGAAGGGTATGCAGGACCTCCCTGTATTATTTTAGCAACGTCATGTGAGCCCATAGATATTTCAAAATGAAAGTTTAAAGACCCAAGATACCTGTCTTCTGAGACAGAGACTTCATAAGAATTAATTTCTTTGAATTTCAAACAGATATAATAAATTTCTGCAATTTTAACAGTTATCACATGTAGCAGTTTGGATTAACATAGTAGAGAAACCCCTGCCTCAGATGCCTATTAAGAGACTTTTACACTAGCTGGCAGTATTGGCACACTAAGCTGCGGTGGGAGCGTGGCATCCCAAGTATTCTGTCTAGATTATGGATCTATGACAGTGATTTTCACTGTTTTATTTCTCCAACATGAAATTGCCACTTAGCCTTCATAAAGATTTTAATGAAAAAAATTAAGAACATAATCAAATAGTCTGCAAACAAACCAGCAAACTAGTTGGATGTAGGTAGGTCAACGACGTTAGCCTCACATCAGACAGACAAATAAATAGAATTATTTCTAAACTCCCATGAGACACTGATTGAACAGGAAAATGGAACCAAATTATTCATCTCTGAAAGTAGTCATCTACCCACTTTAGCTTATAAATTATTCCCAAATTTTGTTCTTCAGATTCAACTTTTTAAAACAAAAGACCAGATTTTTAAAATGTGAAAATGTAAAGCAAACACTTAATTTTAGTGGCTTCAATTAAAACTGAGAGTGAAACAATGTAGATTATGCAATTATGTTTCAACCTGAACAATATATGAGAGAGGTTTCTTTTTATAAGCTGGGGAAGAAAACAAGAAAACTTTCAAGAAATTAATTATACTTTACTTATTTTTGATATGTTTTTCTTCAGAAAATTTCTGCTGCAATTTTCTGTGTAGAGCTCATTTTTTTCTAGAAACTCTTGCACATCATTTTTTCAACAAATATTTGTCTTTCTTAAGGAATGATCAAAAGCAAACAAATAAAAAATGAGTGATTAAATAAATACCTAGCTGTAGATAAGCACCTCATAAAAAATGATAAATATACCAGATATCAAAATAGTTTAGTGGATAAATGTTATGCATATTATATTTAATAAAACATGTGAATTTATCCATAGGATAAAATGGAGTAGTAGAAGACTAAATATTCCCACCAGGTAAATAATGCATATGAAGTTGGGGATAATGCAAACAAACTCTAAATATGCATAAAACATAACCAACTAAATACATATTTACTTAAGAGGTCCCACAGAAATTTATACTAGATGATTACTAATATTCATATAATATTAGTATGGAACATATTAAAGGGCATTAGGTCACACATACCAAACATGCAAAGACTATGAATGACTATTATATATCAGCTAATGTTAGTTTTTCACAATGGTATGTGAGACCTCCAAGAGAGGTAATTAGACATTATTGTAGGAGGAGGTGACCGGAGCATTATCTTACAAAGGAACTGATATTTGTGGCAATATGATAAAGTTATGAGCACATTTGTGCTCAGAGCCAAATAATTAGAACTTAAGCTACTGATTAAAAAATTATTTGAGGTAAGTACAAAAGAATGATAATACAAATATAACATTATCTTCCTTAAAGGAAACTTGCTTTGCTTTATTTCAAATGCCATGTATATAATTAAATTTAAAATTCATCCATTCATTCCTTGAACAGCAATGAGCAAAATGATAGAAACCCCAGCACTTATGAGGACAATAAACAGTAAGACATATGATATGTATGGTATATCAAATGGGGAAAAATGAGGCAGGAGAGAAAGTAGAAAATCAAAATCAAAGCAAGGCATCAAGGAAGTTGACATTTGGAAGACAAATAAAGGAAGGAGTAAGCTGTGTAGAGAGCTGGGGGAGAAATGTTCTGGGGACAACAAGTTCAAAGGCCTTGAGGTGGGAAGGTGCCTGCCATGCTCCTGGAAAGGCAAGCAGGCCAGTGGCACCGCGGTAGAAGGGCGGAGGTGGGAGAGACAAAGGGAGGCCATGTGGCCTGGTGATCTTCAGGCCATTTTAAAGACCTCACCCTTCACTCTTGGGATGGAGGCATGTGCTATCATGCAACGTAGCAGGTGGTGGGGGTGGGTCAAGTTAGCGGGAGGGAAGGGTGGTGTGGGGACAGCAGAGAACACAGCTGGTTACTCTGCTTTTCTTCTGCTTGAAAGCTTGAACAGAATTATTCTTATTGATTATCCATAAGCCTGCTTCCATGGGAATGAGTAAAAAATAAGGCAGGGGTCCAGTCACGAGACCTGAATTCTGCTCCCAGCCAGGACACTGATGCTCCCCTCCTCCCTCCCTGGTCCCCCAGGATCTGGTGCCTCCTCCTTTACCTTTATCTGGGAAAGCATTGGGAGGGGGTGGACTTAATCTCATTTTATTTTTTAATTAATTAACTTTTAAACTGATAACTAAAAATGGTATGTATTTATTGTGTACAACATGTTGTTCTGAAATACATATACATTGTAGAATGGCTAAACTGAGCTAATTCACATATACATTACCTCACACAATTATCTTTTTTTTTTGTGGTAAGAACACTTAAAATCTACTTTCTTAGCAAATTTTTTTGATATATCAACATAATAAATGCTGTTTATGACTTCTTTAAATTTACATAGTATTATAACATATTAATACCCTGTGAACTGTGAGAAATCAAATACATTTACAGTAGTATAATTTGGTCCCAAAATGGAGAGGGGAAACTTTACAATTGTGAGGATGCACAAATGTCCTTGTGAAAGTAATACTGACCCAGACAATCATTTAATATCCCCTCAAATGCCTCACGACTCTGGGATGCTCACTGGGAAACATGTCAGTGCACAGTATTTCCTAAATTCTCACACTTGCTTCATTTTCAGATTCATCTGGTGAATGGAGAGTAGGAAGTTGGTGGTAGACAAAGTGCCCTCCTTCCTTGCCTGACCCAGATTTGAAGCAGTCACATCCACTGCCAGGCTGGCTGTAGCCTTTGCCTCACCTCTTAGGTGGCCAGCTGTGGTCTGACTTCAGTGAGATCCAGTGCTCACAGCAATCCGGTATGATGGATTTCCTCAGTAACTTGCATGCCTTCTCCAGAAGTCAGTCCCCCTACAACGGGGGTTCCTGTGGCTAGAGCCACTGCAAGGTCAAATGCATCAAAACTCAGATGGAATGGCCTTTGGCTTTTGCCAATCAGCAGATCAAATGTCTTTTCAATGACTTCCTGGATACCAAGCCAATCAATGTCTCTCATGAAAAAATACTGGATATCATCACAGTTCCTTAAAAGAAAATGTTCAGGAAAGTCCGCATCTCTTAAACCAATATGCACTATACTTGGAGGAGAGAGACAAGGTTTGATCCAGGAAGATCCTGGGAGTTGCCATACCTTGTCCTGCAGTTCTCCAAGGAGAAATGAAACTGGCTGTGGGTGGAGATTTTCAGATGAAGTGGTAAAGGGTGTGTTCATGTCAGCATGCACATACCCCAGACGACACAAGGGTCTGGGCAGTGCCAGGTGTGGCCACTAATGGTACCAATTGCTGGGCTGTGGTTGCCATCCACCAGATGCAGCTGTAGCCACCCAATATCGCTCCACTAACCAGCTCAGGGTTGGTGAGGCCCACAGAGGGTGGATTCACTATCAGATTGTTATGGAGATCATCTCTGGGGACTGGAGTAAAACTCAAATCTCCCAAGTCTTCTAGGTGGCAGCCCAAACTGAAGAGCGTTTTCATCAAGCCAGATTCTCTTATGGCAGTTGGACCATGTTCCACTCCCTTTCTTTTGTTCTGTCCCTGTGAGAAACGGGGCTTGTGTCACAGCCACAGAGTGGACAGATTTCTTCAGGACAGAATGCACTTCCATCCAGAGGAGATGTGAGAGGCTGCTCCATAGGACATGATCAACTGGGGGAATTGCCCAGACAGAGGCTGCTCGCTGCCGCTCGAAGCCTCCAGTCTCTTAGCAATGTTTAAGAATACAGTACATTATTAACTCTAGTTGCCATGGTTTTAAAATTCTAACTTCCCATAAACAAACACTAACAGTCGGCAAATATACCGTGCACTTCCGATTTCTTCACCCAGACCTACTCAACAGATTTTGTTTTGATGAAATAGAATTTTAAAACATATTCTATGTTCATTAAAGTTGCCTTGCTGTGCACTTCCACTCCCTCTGCTGGTTGTGAAGACTGAAAGCCCGCAATGCACACATTGCCCTGCCAGTAGACTCAGAGAGCACCCTGACACATGTGGCTTTGACATCGTTTAAGCCAGAGGAGGAAGAAAGTCAAACAAGCAGTGGGCACTAATCACACAACCTGACAAAGTGAGATTTCATTGTCTGCCCTGCGTGTGATGGAGCTGCGGGATCAGTACTGCAGCCCCTCCTTGCACGGATGATGAGGATGAATTCCAAAGATCCCTGGCCTTCCTCAGCTCCAGGTCAGCTTGCCACTTAGGGCAGAGTCAGGGCCAGAATTCTCATGTGCAGCTTGGAGAAATGCTCTTAGTGCTTGTCACAAATAAGAATACTTCATGGAGAGTGAGACTGTGGTTAATGAAGAGTCAATGTAGCTTTGGTTGCAGTACTCCTTTCTTGTGAACTGATTGCAAGTGGAAAATAAACTGGTGGGAAGAGGCTTGTCTCAAGTTCTTAAAAGGCAGAAAATGTTCATTTCTTCATATGACAGTAGAATAGTAAAATCCCAGCTTAAAGCCATATAGCTTACTCTCTGAATTTATTAAATAACTACTCTAATGGATTTTAAAAATCTGGTTCCATAAAAATAAACATTGACTCCTAAAACTTTCCTTGAGTTTTAATATCTTTCCCTCTATGAGACAATGAAGGAGTCATCTCCACCAGCAAAGCACTTTTTCCCATGTTCTTGTGTGTGCCTGGTGTCACCGGGGGTCCTATGCCAAGTCAAATAAAAGATGTTTGTAAATAGTTTGGGAAGAAGTTAACATGTGTACTTATTGTTTAACAGGTTCAAACATTTCTTACTCCCCCACATCCAATGACTAACATCCAAAATAACAGCAGATCCGTCTTACATACACCACACTTCCTGAAAAAGCCAATGAATACCAGGCTATATCTGTCAGGGTGTATGCACAGTGTTCATGGCTCTGCACATCTTTGCAGGAGGCAGGGACCTGGAGGAGCAGCTGTCACCATCCTCTATCCCACAGGTGACACAAGAGCTGTGTTGGTGCCAGTGGTAGAGGAGAGCATGATGCCTGGCCTTTGTTTTTTGAGAAGCTGCTGGTTGTAGGACTTACGAAATCTTTTAGTTTTGCCTTCTTTTTTGTTTGTTTGTTTTGGTTTGGTTTTTTGAGACAGAGTCTCTGTTGCCCAGGCTAGAATACGGTGGCATCGTCATAGCTCACTGCAACCTCAAACTGGTGGGCTCAAGCGATCCTCCTATCTTAGCCACGCAAATAGCTGGGACTACAGGTGCCCACCACCACACCCAGCTAGTTTTTACATTTTTTGTAGAGATGGGATTAGGCTGGTCTCGAACTCCCGTCCTCAAATGATCCTCCCCTATTGACCTCCCAAAGTTCTAGGATTACAAGCATGAGCCAGCACACTCATCCTGCTTTCTTCTTTGTATAACAGTTATTTGTGTACTTTTCTTATTGCCCTTTTTGATTATGAACTCATTGAGGGCGGATATAGTGTTTGTGAAATAACTAAAGACTTATATATTAGGTTCTGAATGTTTGTTGAATGAAAAAATTTGAAAAGGTATTCATTTGAGACTTTTCCAAAGCATACCAGAAGCTATGAATTTCCTTTTATCAATAATAATACTAATAGCTATATTTATCAAGCATTTAAAATGTGTCAGGGACTGTGCTAAGCTTTACAAATATTTTCTCACTTACTCCACACAACTTAATGAAGTAGGTCACTGTTATCCCCATTTCACAGATGAGAAAAATAAGGCTTAAAGAGATTAAATTACTTGCTAAATTGTCCAGCTGAGAACTGTGCCCCAAACCGCTTATATTCTCTTCCATTATTGCTTTATGAAATGACTTGGCCATGTGAGGCAGTAGTATTGGGAAGATGGGGTCTCATTTTGATCTGAAATTCTATTTTAAGCCCCCTTTCCAAAACAAAACAGGATCATAATAGCAATTAGAGAATAAATATCCTTGGATTTACAGGGATCCAAATATTTGGATTTGAAGGGCTTTTTGAAACATCTCTTGCAGAGAGGTGCTGCAGATGCAGAGATGATGATCAAGGCTGAAGGGCTCGTTAGCATCAGCTTAGAACAGAGGGTGCAAACACTGCCTCAGGTCAGTCTAGGAAGCCTTCCCAGAGAAGGAGATATTTTAGAGGTGTATCGAAGGACATTTGGAAAGGAAGTAGGAGGAGCAGAGGCCCCATGACAGAGGGACAGCACAGGGAAGAGTTAGCATCAGTCCCTGTAATGAAAGTCATTCAATCTCCATCCTTAGTGAATATGATGTATACGTATTTTTTTAAGGATAATGAAGAAATCCCGAGGCAGATTTCTAAGTGTTTTAACAGATAAACAGACATTACACCTTGAATAATCCATGCAACTCAAGATAAAATGTCTAGCTAGAGCAAAATAGGGAACTGATGAATGTTGGTGGACTAGTTGGCGGAGTTGGCTAGAATGCTTTGTTGAGGGACGAGTGTGAGTTAGTCCTTTGTATGCCATTGGGCTCAAAAGAACTGAACGGGAGCAGATAAATGGATCAGGGAAAATAAATCCCCCCCCAATACCAATCTCAAACCCAATCCCATTATGGGAATATCAGCCACACATGTCTCTGTCTTTGAAAGACAGAATTATCAGAATGTCACTGGGAAATCATGGAATTATGGAATTACACATTTTTAACATTTAGTTTTGGCTATTGTGTAGCATGGAATGCAATCTGCAAAGTTAGAAAGTAAAATCACAAAGGCCTCTCTCTGAGTTGCTTGATCAACCTGCATACTGATTTAAACCTTCAGAGTTAGCGGAATGGAAGAAGTACAGTTTTCTAAAATAATTACAATTACTTACAATTTTGATATGTTTTGGTTATCAAATTTTATTAAAATTACATACTTATCCTTCTTTTGTATTTAGACACTGCGCTAACAGGTATAATATATATATATACACACACACACATATCCTTTGGCTAATGTTTGAATTTTTTCATAAAGTCTGAGATCTGACTGCCTTACTGTTTACCAAAATGTTTTTGCTAAAATACTAATTCCCCTATCTCCAAATATTTGGACACTCTGTCCTGTTCACATCTTTAATTGCCCAATGTTAATATTATTTTTCAACATACCTCTTCTCCTTATGTCAAACATACATGCTGCCTTAAATGTAAATGCATATGTAACCTGTTATAATCTTTAGACGAGATCATATCCACGTGAGCTCTTGGCTCAGTATGTGATAGGGTAATGTACGTTGATCTCACAATATTCTAGTAAAACTATTTCCTGGATACTATTCTCACATAACATGATCAACTAACAAAGCATCCAAATTGCTTAACACTTTTAAAATATTTTACGTTAGTGAGTTGGAAAACTACTTCTCAAAATATATTTCTAGGTATTTAGTTTCTGGTGTGTCATAATTATTAGCATAAATTTTTTAAAAGAAAAAGACTATTTGCTGCACATTTAACACTAAAGAAGTAGTACAAATAATGAATGTCTGGATTGCTATATGAAATTTTTTAGCAAGTGCCAGATCTAATTCCCTTTAATAAGTGCAGTTGAACGAAGCATGTTTAATTGACAGAAGAATACAGCACTTTCATGGTTCTCTAGCAAGTCAAAGGGCTTGTCCATTTTCTTGACATTGTATTTACTTAAATGAGTTTATCTAAAGGGAAAGAGCAAGGTTGCAGGCAGCTTAGAACAATGTAGTAATTGTCACTAATTAAGTGCCCTCAGCTGTGTCTATACTGGGCCACTGTTTACTTGCCTTATACATACTCAGCTGTAGGTAGCCACACTAAAAATTCCTCCAATTATTACCTCCCCTTGCTATTTTAATTTCTATGTGTGAAATATTGACAAATATGTCATACTTGAGTTTTGTACTTTGTTCTGCGAATAAGTAAATGGAATATACAACTATTCTCCCTTATTTTGAATTTTCTGTATAGAAAATGGCTCGGGGAGGATGGATACTGGCAGTTGCTTATGGACTGGACTGATTAAATGATTCTGAGGAACAGAGTTTTAGAATGACTGTTTCTGGAGTAGTGCAACGCTGGTACTCGGCCATCATCATACTTTCAAACATGCTCTTTGAAACCATTGCATGTGATTCTCAAAGCTAAGTAGGTGCTCAGCCAGCACCCCAACCAGCAAGAAAGTTAACTGTGACTCTTGTAGAACTGATCCATTATTGGGATCTATTTAGCACCATACTTTAACCGTCATAGCTTTCAGCCTCAGAGACATACGAGTTAATTTTTGCCACCTCGAACAATATTCTTAAGCTTTCTTTGCCTTAGCTGCCATGTCTGTAAAAAGATAAAGAAAGACTAGACCAATGCTTCTCAAACTGCAACATGCACATGAATCTCCTGAGCATCATATTCTATTCAGATTTAGATTCAGAAGTTCTGCAGTGGGGCCAGAGTCCACGTGGGTTTCCAGGTGCCAATCCAAGACTGTATATTGATTTCCAAGGGATTAGTTAATCTCTAGTGAGTCCTAAACTCTGGCATTCTCTCATAAGACCTTTGCTTATAAAATATACTTTATCCTAGATTATCCAATGATCTCACAATACATTGATTTTTGATTATGATTTCATGGGGTCTTATAATGTCAGAGAACAAGATAATGAACTGGGGTCTAAATTCAACCATTGGACTATTTTATAGGTTTAAAATTCATAGGTGTACAATAATAGCAATTATAGAAATTAGGTGCCAATACTGTGTGTTCATGATTTTATCGTGAAAAACTAAATAGCAAGAGAGTAGATGGCATCTTCATTATCATCACCACTTCAAAACTTCATAGGGTCACATGAAGCTATTTCATTTTCTTTAATGTGTATAACTGCATGTCCTGAGAATAGTATGAGCTTTCAAATATTTATTTGCAAAAGGTTATGTGGATTTTATTTTGATAACATTGATTTTCTTCAAGATATGCCAGAATTCTGGACATACCCTTAAAATTTTCTTCACTTCTGCCTTCTGGCCATCAAATCGAGTAGTAACTTACAGTGGAGACATCTCCTTCTGGAGTCCTTTTTATTTAATTCAATTGTACAGGTAGATTTTTAAAAACAGCAGAAATACACTCAGAATTTAAAAGGCTCTATGGTCTCTTGTTTCTTGAGTTGTTATTTTAGCATCTGCATTCAATTTCAAGATCAGCTTGACTATTTCATATTCCTATGATTTTATAAATCTTGAAGAATAACATACCTCTTCATCTCTTGATTTTATTGTACCAATTGTTAAGCAATGTATGAAAGATTTAAGCAAAAATATTCATTTCACATTTTTCTTTAAGAGATCAAATGCAGTATAAGCAAATATAAAAAAACAATAATTGTTTCAAATGTTGTTCAAAACATAATATGAAAGGCTGGAGAAAGGGTTTATGTAGATAATGCATTCATGATTCAACTATTTGTATATTAAATATGATGTTAGGATATAAATTAACTTAAGCTCTTGAAATTTATAGACGAATTCAAAAATGTAAATCTGCTCAGAAAAGGCTATTTATCTCATTCGTTTGTATGGTAATTGATGGTTCATAATGAAATAATCTGATGCACAGAGCCCAGCTAAATTAGCCTGCCCATAATGTACTATCTTGAAGTGACTTCACATTCTCATTAGAGCCTTTCTAATTTCTAAAGCAAAATTAATGCAATTAGTGATCAAATCAATACATATTGATCATGAGTTTCATGAAAATATCAGGTCAAAAAGAAAGGGCTTTTTAAGATCATAGAATTAATATGAGAAATTTAAGTTGTGAAAAAAACAGCAGCTTTGTGCTATTTTCCATTATAGCTACTATTGATATGAAAGTGGCAATGTTACTTTACCTTTGTTTGGATGAAATTCAACATAATGTGCTATGTCCCAGTCCCTTTCCCTCAACACATTAATACTATATTCATTGTCCATATGGATTTTTCTCTCCATAAATATCCAAAAGCAAATTTTTTCCTCATGGTGCAGAATTTCAGATGACTAATTACTCAAAAGCATTTCTTTCTTTTCACATGCAAATGTAAGCAAGATTCCAGGGAGGAGCACATCCCCAACCCCTGGACCCAGTAAATGTACCCATGATGGAGTAGGCTGTGGTTAAATGTATGCAGGAAGGACTTGAAGCCCAGAATAAAAAAATCAAAATGCATTTGTGGAAATCAAGGGACTGTTGCTTTTCTACATACTAATCAGCTTATTTCAGTGTGAAATAAAATGATACTTCTAAGAGAAAAAAAAAAAGAAAAACTCAGTCCCAGGAGCACCCCTCACCCCTAGCCAAATGATTTCTGAGATGTGGTTCAACTGGTGTCTACTCCTGAGGTGTGAGGAGAAACCAGTGATGAACTCTTAACTGTTCAGCTTTTTGTTCTAAAAGTGAGCCATGTAGATCCTGGCAGAAATTTCTGAGTAAATCAGGAAAAAAAGATTATATCATTGGATCAAATCTGCCTTTGAGATCCTGCAAAAGCTAAGCTGGGGACAGAGAGCAGATCCAAAGACACAAGACTATGGGTTGCAGTTATGGCCAGCTGATTTTCTTCTACATCTTGAGCACATGGGAGGGTATGTGCTTTTCCTAACTCATACTTCATGACTGTATTTCCAAAAGCTTTATGGCATGTGAATAAATTCCCTTATTGTCTGTGATAAATCTAAATTGCTTTCTTTAAAAAAGGGTAATTAATTTGAAGTTTTTCTTGCAATTTTCACACCATATGAACATGAATAAAGCTTTTCATGGTATATAAATTTATAAACTGTAATGACTCCGAAGAATGACGGTGACAGGTGTACATTTTATTTTGTTTACAGACTGGTCCCATTTACTCGCAAGTGATTTCACAGATTTTAAGTTCAGACTTTTATTTACTCATGAATATGAAACTCTTTGGTTCTTCTTGTGAAGTAGCTTGGTGGAATTGACATAATATCATCATTAATATCATAGTTTTCGAAATTAGAGAGTATTGTTGGTGAGAATAATAGATTTATATTTGCTAAAACACTTTTTAATTTCCCTGAGGGAATTAGTACGTGTGTTTATAGGTGTTTATAGATTACTACTTAGAACAACATTCACTTGCTACTGGCCCCACGTGATGCTTCGGCAAAAACGAGTTCCATGGATAAATATGAAGTTGGGAAATGCTTCATAGACTCATTTATTTTATGGGAAATTTACAACGCACCTTAGCATAATGTAGGCTTGAAAAATCCTGCAGCAAAGAAGCCTATTTAACATTATTTGGCTCGACATTTCTCAAATTAATTTAGTTAGTCAATCTTTTGTTCTTTTCTTCTTCTAACATCTATTAATGCCCCCTTGGATCTACTCTGAGATATTCTGATTTTGATTTGGTGAATGGTAGGGAAGCCATGAAGTCCGAATTCTGGGAAGAGGCTGAATGACAATAAGCATTTTAGATTTGATTTTGGCCACCGGAAGAGAGCTGGCAAATCCAGTTCATCAGCGTACTCCTGTCCCTGACAAAAGTCTTATTCCTCAGCCTAAAATACATTGATTAAACAAACTACTAAGACTGGTAAGAACTGATTCTAGTGCCACCTATTCAAGAATCTCCTAGGGAAAATATAAAATAGCTCTTTAAAAAATAAATAATCATATTCTTCATAAAGAATAAGCACAGGAAGAAAAAAAATGCCCATAATCCTTTCACTCTGAATATTCCGATGTATCTTTTTCTCGACGTTTTATATGAATATAACTATTTACAAAATTGGATTTGGTACATACTTCTCATAACTTATTTTCACTCAGTGATACATAATGAATATGTTTCCATGTCAGTAAATCTATGAGATCATTGTTTTTCACTGTATGCATGCGCCATACCTTTTAACAGGCTTAAAAGATACGCAAATCAGGAAAAAGGAATGTGTTTTCTGGTTTCGATGTGTTCTTGGTAGGTATATGGCAGGGGCAGGCCCTGTGTAGGAAGCATTTCTGTGCTGAAGTGGCAGAAGGGAGGGCAGGTCCCTTCTTCCTGGGGGCAAATCTCCTCCGCAGGGGGAAATCGCGGACCAAGCAGAAGCTGAGGATGCCGGCTGGGTCTGCCGCCCTCCCTTCCCCCTGCCTCCCCCTCCCACTCATCTTTCCAAACACCTTCTCTTCCTGTGTTGTCTCCCTGTGAGTGGGGCATTTCTGCAAGGTTGAGAGCTCTGATTTAGAGGGGACATTTGCCCTAGAGACAGTCCCTGCAGGGTAGAGCAAGTGCCGCCCTCCCCTCACACTTCACAGCGGCGGGATAGTCAGTGCTCCTGTCCATCAGAACCTCTGTGGTGACTGGAGAATCAGCCAAACCTACCAGCCAGCTAAAGCCGCTTTAGAGATGCCCGGTGGCTGACATTTTTTCAGAGAAGCAGCTGAATCCCCTGGACCGATCCCTGGTTTCTGGTCAAGCTCTAGAAGCCTGAGTTTTGCTGCTATGGTCCCTGATCTTGCAGTAGCCTTAACAAAAGCTAAGGGTAGTGCTAATTTTTTAAATTTCATATTCGAAATTACTTCCGGTTGGCTGTGCATACTTATGCTAAAAGTTACAAGAATGCTTGCAATTATAGGGCACATATAACTAGATTTTCTAAGAAATGAAAACCACAACTCACTATCTTTTTTAAAGACTTCTTTGAAGGCTTCAGTCTGAATTAAATGCTCACTTATTTACACATCCCAACTATTTTACACATTCCTGTGGCTTCTACCTCTCCATAGTTGTTTGCCTGTCTGCCATTGTCCAGGCATTGGAGCCCCTGAAGGATAAGCCACCTGTCTTATCTTATTTATTTATTTTTTACTTTTATAATCAAATAGGGACTCCAGATATGAGATGTGGAGCCAGAAGATTGAACTCTTTTTCCAGTTTGAGAAGCGGTTAAAAGAATGGGGTCTAGAATCCCACTGCCAAGGTTCAAGTTTCAGTTTGTTGTGACCTTCGGCAAGTTATTCAAGTTCTTTCTCGATTTCTTCATCTCAAAATGTGGACAATAACAGTACCTGCTTCACGGGATTATTCTGAATAATAATGAGTTAATTATTACATTATAATGCACTTGGAATAATGTCTCACATATACTGTTATATGGCTATTAAGTTAATTTTAATTTGGTCATGTCAAATTGTTCCCCCAGCCTCTGTTTCTTCACAGGTATAAGTAAGGTACAAGTGAGATACAGTGCAGTTGATGAGCACAGTGCCTGGAACACTCTACAGGCTAAGTGAACACTTCCTGGGTCACACTTATCATCCATGTGTGTGCCTGTGGAAGTTCCAGATGGTGCAAGCATGAAAGTGCACTAAGGATATACTCTACATACACTTCTTGGGCCTCTTGCTATGATCCCTATTTATTGCACATCTATAGTGATCATGCAGTCGACTACATTACTGGAGTTATACTACTCCAGTTGTTGTTGTCATGTTTTATGAAGAGAGACAGGAATAGATATGCTCATATGTGAACACTCATGTTAAAATAGTAGGGAATGCTCAACCCCGTGTTTCCTCAACCTTTCCACTCATAAGCATGACATTTTGTAGTGTAGATGAGAAAAAAAAAAAAACATAGCTGAGCCTTCAGCTTAGAGATGGGAAGGAGGTCCATTTTTAATGGCATCGAAATAAGAAGTGAACCTAAACTCATCATTGCTTATTTATGGCTGTAGTTATTTCTCTCTGGTACATCCCAGAGGGTTACTTTCTGTTGTTAATTGGAACTTCTAAGCCATTTTTATTTACAAAGTGTTTTACAGTCATTGGTATTGATGACTTATAATTCCCCCATGACTTAGGTGTCAGGATGAGGCATTGACACAGGCTCCACTCTCAGGAAGCCCAGACGTGAGGGTGGATTAATCTGCCGGGCCCCTCCCACATGGCAGCCGTGGGGTCCTGGGCTGCTTTGTTTTGGCTTGTCAGATTCGTATTACCTCCTCCATGTGCGCTCCTGGCAGTTACGATTGGATTCCTGGATAAAGGGTCTTTTGAGGAAGGACTGAGAGAAAGAGTGACACAGAATCCACTTAGCAATTCTTTTCATCCTTCTGCTCCACATTAAAATGAATTGTCCTTGCAACTGTATGTCTTTCGGCACACTTATTTTGTTTTTTAAAGAAGTAAGACAAATAACTGTCAGTTTATTGTTAAATTTGTAGTGCCAGTCATGACAAGCATAAGGATAGTAACACTTTTGCCAGCAGGGTGCTTATCTGTTTTACTAGTTCAGAAGGACTTGATTGATGCGAAAGACCAAGGTCTCAGTAAAGATAATTTAGCCATTTCCATACAGTTTATGCTTGTGTTAGTTGTATCCTGCAGGGGAGTCCCCAGGGGTGGCTTCTTTGACCTTCCCTCTAAAAGGTAACACATAGAGATTCCTAAAGGAACCATCGTCTAACAAGACTAATGACGGCTTCCATGGCTATTATCATTCAGAGACAGAGAAGGAGGCTTTAGAAATGCAGTACCACATTCCTCCCTTGATGTTTCCCATGATCTATTAAAGCATTATGTGGCAGATAAATTAATCATTAAAAACTTACTGTTAAGTCTTTACAAATAATAACCAGGTGTACCTTGATTATCTTTGATCTCAATATATATTTTTTCTGTCACTAAACAGATAATACATAGCAATTTGTTTTACTGACGATGAATCTGAGGGACTCAAGGAAAGTTGACTATTTCCCTCCAGCATTTTTTTCTTTTCCTTTTCTTTTTTCCTTTTTTTTTTTTTTTTTATTTTTCAAGTTAGAAGAGCTGAAAAGAAGTTATTCACTAAGTAATAGCTCATGACAGCCTGGATCACTTTTTCATCTTGCTTTGCTGGAGTGTGAGTATGAAGCATCTTCACTGCTTATTATTCCAGCTATCCTCCCATTTGATTTATTTTTCCCATTCATTGCTACTTAGTATGTAGAAGTTCTGACCAGGGGACATGCTACACATCTTGTGTGCATTAGGTGTTCCATAATGCACTGGAGGTGGATCTTTTTTCTAATGTGCTTCTTGTCATATTAACCACTTCCAGAGCTAACATTTTCTACATTCCAGAAAGAAAACAAAATAAATGATAACATGAGATAATGCAAATGCAACAATCAGGTAGATATATGTAAGACAAACGAAAACACATTACAACACAGGGCACCATTAGTACCATGAATGATTCATTCATTTCCTATTTAACGTTTTAAGACACTTCTGGTAAAATCAAGGGTAATAGAAATTGTTTGAGTAAGTGATAAATTCAGGAGTAGCATCAGGAATGTGGTGATCCAGATGTGGCAACCAGAGAGGAAAAAGTGTTCTTCAGCAGATAGTAGATTCTTTAAAGAAGATGAAGGAAGGAAAAAAGTCTGCTTGAAATCCTTGTTTATGTCACAGATCTCTACAATCTACTCCATTAAATAATAATGTGTTTTTATTAGAAGTCAATCTAGGGATATGAAAAATTTTAATTTGGCATTTCAAGATTTAATTTAAAATAATTTCTTTGGAGATATATAATTTTCATTTACATTTTGCTCAATATTATAAGGACTGCTTTATGGCTAATCAAAATGTGGGAATCACTTGGAAGGGAAAATTAAGATTTTTTTTGGTTTGTCAAATCCCTTATGTGTAGAAAAAAATTTTTTTCACTTCGAATCTGAGAGTTGGTGATTTTATGTATTTTTACTTTTAAAAAGTACTTATTGAACATTATTTACTAGAAGCAAAGATAACTATATGTTCATGAAATGCCAATTATAGCTAACTTAATCTAGAGCTTGTGATATCTCAAGGATATTGATATAGCTAATTTTTTTTAAAAAAAATAATTCTTGGAGGGAATAACAGCTATTATTAGCTATGATAATAACTAAAACGTATCAAGCATTTATTATATGTCCACTCATTTAACTCATTTTATTTTCACAACATCATAATCTAGTAGGCTATTATTTTTCCCTTTTTACAAATAAGAAAACAGAAGCAAAGAGAGATGAAGTAAATTGCCCCAGAACATGTAGCTAGTAAGGAGTTGAGCAATGGTCAATGAGAAAATATATGTCCTTTGCAGGATCTCAGTGATGTAAGTTTTTCTCTTTTCTTTCTTGGTAAGACTGACAGACCATCTAATGGCACTCTGGTATTTTTTAATGATGGGACCAAGGTTCAGAGAAGTTAAGTGATTTGCTTAGAGTCACACAGCAAATTAGTGGTGAATAGGGAAAGGTTTTTTGAATCCTACCATGCTATCTGAATTGGGCCAGTTTGAAAGCTCATACTAGACCAAAGTAGTACTTAGAGTGAATTAACTCAGGGAGCAGAAGGGAAGGGGTGTGGTTAAATAAAACTAACCCTCTCTTCAACTAAAAGCATGGCACATTTGGGAGTAAAAAGCATGAGTTAAGACCACCCTGGGCACTATATGGGGCAACTGATGTTTTTCTTGGGTGTGATTCTTACCTCTGATCATTACTTCCTCATCCTTTTTTGCATAATCCAGTGACATGAATTAACATTCATAATGCTTACACTGTCTGAAGTCCAGTCTCCCTGTAAGGCCATCCATTTAAAAATATTAGTGCTTTAATAATTCCTTTCCGAAGATTTAAAGAAAATGCTAAGTGAACATTGGATGCTGATCTTTTAATTACTGTAGCATTTAGGGGAAAGGAAATAATTTGACATAAGAGGGACTTCCAAGCATTCTTCAATTCAGATAATGTAAACAACTAATCTTATACCTATTTGTGAATATGTCTGATACTAAAAAGATAGTAAAAATTTTGGAAAGAAGATTTACAATTTGCATAATATTACACATTTACTTAAAGACTACTCATTTTTGAGTTGCTCAACAATGGCAAGATTTTTAAAATAAAACCAACTCTATCCTAGACTGTTATTCAATATGGTATCCCTTCCCCCATTTGAATTCCTGAAGATGAAATGGAAGTGTGGAAAACCTATTTTCCAACAGTAAAATCAAGGCAAACACGGAACTTTCCTGATTCCCACTTGCATGGCTCATCATGCCGATTTATTTAGTTACAGTTTCACGGATGGGAGTAGAAATTGGGAATATATAACTCTTGGACTTTAGAGTAAACAATTATTTTGAGTTCTTAGACTTCTGGACTACTTTGACTAAACACTAATTTTCTAGGTTCTTTTTCCTCTAAATATGTGTGCCTTCAAGTGGAGAACACAGACTCATAAGTAAAATTTTTATGTCCCTTCCTGTCTTCCCCTAAACTCGGTGAGGAGGAGCATGGAGGATTCCTATCCGAAGAGGGAAGTTATTTCTCTCTACCGCAGGAATTAGGTTGCCAGATTTAGCAAAGAAAAATATAGGATACTGGGTTACGTTTCAATTTTAGATAAAAATTGAACAATTTTTTAGTATGGGTACGTCCCATGAAACATTTGGATGCTCTGTACTTTATCTGGTAACTCTACCTAGGAAGGACTCTCAGTTCACTCCTGGTAGAAAAGAGATGGGAGCATTGTTCCAGCAACCTGTGGGTCCCTGTGAAAATTGCTGCCTCAACAGGGTAGTGGAAGAACATCACTTTTGCCAACATATCTTGGCAGGTGCAATAGTAGCGGCACTATCCCAGGGTTTGTTCTGTTGTCTCAAGCTTCACTGCAGACATAACCATTGAGTCTTCTCCATTTATAGGGTCAATTAGTATAGAAGGTATAGCTATTCATTCCCAAACTGGGCTACTAAGGAAGAAGTAATCCATCAATCCTTTTACACTATATTGACGGAAGCCACTCAAATTTTAATCATGGCATTGACGTCTATATTCATATTGCTGCATTATAATCCAGTTGCATTAGCTGAACTATATTTAAGGTCTACAGGGTTCATCTAATTTAGGGCATAGTTTACTGACCAAAAAAACGAATTTTATTACAAAGAGGCATTTGTTTGTGGGACCCCTGCACAGTTGCCCAAAGGGGATTTTCCTAGGTACCCCTCCCAACTCTATGACAATCAAGCCAATGTCATTCTTCCTTTCTCAGTCTTGACTTTCTTACCGCCTTTTTAGGAAATATAGGAAATGATGCCCATCAGAGGAGTAAGACTTAGCTGCCTGATATAATTAGAACTAAGAAGGAATGACTTGTTCAGCAAGTACTCAAATGAAAATTGGTGCTGAGTTTTTAAAAATGGGGAAGCAGTTCCCAGAGTAATTATTTTATTCGCACCCTTGGCTGTTTATAATTTTTAATAGAAGGCTGCACAAACCATTCATAATGATTTTAAATATGTAAGGTGAAAAGAATAACTTGAAACATCATCCTTATTTATTTAAAAAAAAAACTGGTGAGCTATTTTAGCCAGGGAAAAGAAATTAATACAAATTGTGATGAACACCCTTAACCTGTAGTTTGAGTTAGAATGATGAGACTTTGACAAATCGATACAGTAAATGGCATGTTAGGAGCATTAAACAAAGGAGAAAAGCCAGAGAACTATATTGAAAGGTATGTTTTTCAGCATAGCTGTTTTAGATTGCTAACCAGGCTTCTTCTGAAGCATATAAAGGGCGCCTAGTGACCCCTAGCTGAGGAATCTATATAGCTCTGTGCCCTTCCCCCAGCTGGCAGACAGCTGGTATCCTGGGTGCACCTCGTGCCCCTGCACTCCATTAGCTCACAGGACAGAGCAGCTCTCTATGCAGCAAAGCACACAGCTGATGTAGGCTCTGTCTGCCAGCAGTTCTGTCTTTTGTGTGTTTTAGCAATCAAAACTCACATACGCCTCTCTCTCTTTCTCTTTCTCTCTCTCTCTCAATTTGTTTCTCTCCAGTACTTATTCCAAAAGGAAGATGCTCAGAGTCATAAAGTGGTCCAGAGCCTTTCACAACACAGTGATGATGGGCGGTGAGCATTGCTCCCTGAAAATCAAATGCAATGTGAGTTGCAGCCTGGAAAAGCAACCCAGCGTGTACCTACAGGTTTTCCCACCAGTGGCTTCCCTCCAGGCCACTGTTCTTTTAATTTGTTAGAAATTAAAACAAGTATCTACATGGGAAAGGCTTTTTAAAAAAAATCTTGCAAGAATATATACCAAGATGGTTATTTTTGGGTGAAGGACTACGGCTGATTTTTTTTTTAATTGGTAATTTGCTATAATTTTTAAATGTTCTAAAATGAGCATATATCACTTTATAGGCAAAAAAATATGAGTAAACTTTATCTAACAAAGAAAAAGGAATTTTGATGTCTTTATATTCTGAGTCCTTACCTCTCATTAGGTTTCAGGAGTTCAGTAAAAACTAAGAGTTTATGTCTTAAGCCATTATCCAAGGAAAAATAGGATCCAGGCCTATCACTGGGAAAAGCTAAAGTTGAAATGTCCTGAAGAGATCTCATCATTACCTTTGTGAGCTTCTGTGGTAGAATTAATTCAGCCACGTTACTGCATAGCAATAGTTTCAGTACTTCAAAGACCTAAAGCAGGAGAACATAGTTTAAGTTACAGAAACTTTCTCAGCTCTCAGCCTTGAATGCAGGATGCAAATTTGCATGCCTCTTGAATTAAGAGAATAGTGGCTGACTCTAAAACACCTTTGCTGAGCTGGCTTGTAGCAAATCATGTGACAAATGAAAAACTAAAGTAGAAGTTACTTTTGAGCCTACAAAGATGGATTCCATAACTGAAATGCAAAATGGTTGATGTTGATGGATTATCCAAATATGCCCGTTCTCCTTTTCTTCTTGAGTACTGTGGAATCTTTCTGGTGAGGTCACATGTACACACGTATCATGTAATTTCTTCCCCAGAAGTCCCTGGCACATAATAAATACTCACTGAATTTCTCTTGAATGAATGAGCTGTGAGGCTGAATCAAAATTAAGGCATCAGATCTGATCAGAATTCAATTAAAGGAGCAAGCACATTTTAAGACATCCAGCATAATGCCCAGGACAAGAGCAGGCACTCAGTAAGTGCTAGTTGATGTCTTTTCTGTAGACCTTGTAATTTTCTGTGTTCTATACACTGATGTACTTTATTGTAAGATAGTAATTTGCCAAAAGGCAACATTTGTGCCTGCGTAGATGTTAATAAGTAATTGTTTAAAGAAATAAATTTTACAAAGTTTCTAGAGACAAATAAGTTTGGGAAATACTGCTTACACTCCTCCACCCTTAGAAATTTTCTGCTTACTAAGCATTTGAGAAGTACACCAGCAAAGCAACTTGCTTAAGCTTTTTCAAAAATTATTTTTATCTTTATGAATGTTATATATGCACAATATTTCTACAATGTAGGTTATGAAAAATAGCAGTCCCTCACCCACTGCTTCCCATTTGCTTCTTCTCAGAGGCGCTTGTATTGATTCTGCTGGTATTTATTTTAATATCTCTAAACAGCCATAAATAATGACTCATACTCCCACTTTTTAACTTTTTAGCTTTAGGTGTTATCTATTGACTTCTGACAATGCAAGTATTCAGAAAACGGCTCAGGCAATGCCAGGAGCACCAAGCAGTGCAGGCTAGAGCTCACAGGCAGAGGGGCTGGCAGGATACACGCAGACCCCAGTCTCTTGGCATCGCGGGGAGAAGTGTGCTTGGGCCAGGCATGGCCCTTGCTGTAGTTCCTGCTGCTTTCTTTGTATAGGGGCTTTGCTCCTCTTGAGAGGGGCAATGTGACCATTGGGGCCATTACACACATGAGAGTGGTGTTGCCAGTGGAGACCGACTCCTTGCAGCTCAATGCCAGCTGCCGAGGGGAGTGGCATAGCAGTCCCAATAGACCCTGGGGGGAGGGTAGCACCCGTCCCATTGGCTCATTGCCCGGTGACCAAAGAAGAGAAGTGCTGGGCTCACCAGTGGGCAGTCCCATAGGCCTCTTTTATTCCACTGCCCCCACTTCCTATCCCTCATCCTCCTGACAGAGTTATTTCATACATCTGATTAGATCTGCATTCAATTATTCATTATTATGACCATTTGACATGATTCATTCATGATTGAACCATATAGTACCCTTTGATTAATTTTTTCCTCTTGTACAACTCTTGATTTTCCCTTCAGTTATTTTATTGTTTATGTTTGCAAAGTTCTCTGTGTACCTAATTTATCCCCAAATTCCCTCTCAGTTGTATCGACTGCCTCTCAATTTTCAAACACGTTAACCATTCCCTTGGTTTTGTCTTCTTGAAAACATCTCTTCCAGAGTCTTCTGATCTGCTCCAGTCTGAACATCTTTTCTTCAAAGCCTGTTGCACACTCGTACTCTAGTTTCTCACCATGGAGTGGTCACTGTTGGCACCCTGCCGAGGTTCCCTTACAAGGCTGGAGAATCTATCTTCCACAGCTGTGAATGTTAATGCCTCAAAGATGCCTCCTTCTTCAGGGAATGACCCTCAGCCAATGGGAGCCTCCTCAACCAGGAGTATACACCTCTCCCACTGGGACCTCATGGTCAATGGTGGATTGGCACAAGCGTATAAAAGGTTGGTCTCACTTCCCCCAGGTGGGACCTCTGTGGTACAATTTATGCTCTAGAAATCCTTGTGAGATCTGGCTGAGATGTCCTCCAGCTGAGTTGACATCTTTGCTTGCTTCCTTCCTCTTTCCTCTGCTTCCCTGTCTCTCTTTGTCCTGAGTGTTCCATCAATAAATCACAGGTACATGGATTCCTATTTCAGACTCTGCTTCTAGGGAATCTGACCTGAGACACCATCATCCTAAGGATTCATTTCACATCTCTCTTGAACTGGCTCTCATTTTGTGTTTCTGTGTCTTCCTCCATCTAGTCTATTTTCTTGAGTAAAAGACATCCTCCTGTAACTTCCTAAGAAAGATTACATGGGAGATTAAATGTTTAGTTCTTGAATGAATTAAAATATTTTTATTCTGCCTCACATATGTTCAGTAATTTACCTTACTGTATAATTTTATTTTGGAAATAAATTTCCATCTGAACTTTAGAGACAAGGCTCTATGACTTCATTTTCCACTGCAGTTGTTGAGAAGCCTCGTGAATTTCTGATTCCTGAACCTTTTTGTTGTTACCTTTTTTTTGCCCCCTCACTGGATATTCTTAGTACCTATTCTCTTCTCTAGTGTTCTGCAACTTCTCAGTGATGTGGATTTTTGTAGGTCTATTTCGTATTATTGTGTTGAGGACAAAATGGGCTCTTTCAATCTGGCAACTTTTGTACTTCAGTTCTGGGAAATTTTTTTGGATTACTTCACAGAAGAGTTTACGCTTTCAGTTTTGTCTGTTCTCTGTTTCTGTAATCCCTATTATTTGGATGTTAGAATTCTTGGATTTTTAAAAAAATATTTTTCTTTGGTTTATCATCTCTGCGTTTTGCTCTACTTTCTGGAAGACATTTTTCAATTTTATCCTCAAACCCTCACTGAATTTTTCTTTTCTGCAATTATATTTTAAACTTTTAAAAGCTATAATTGTCTCTGTTCCGTTTTTTGTGGCATCTTTCTCTTGTATGATGGACCCAATATGTTTATCTTATTTATCGGAAGATTTAATAATTCTTGGATTTTATTCTTGCATCGTTTCTATTTTTTTTAATTTGCTTTCTTGTTGTTATCATTATTTCTTTTTCAGAATATTCTTTTCTGTTGTTATTATTATTATTGTTGCTGTCTCTGCCTTTTAGGATAGCTCAAGGATCCCTCAGATTTCAGTTAATTCTTGGTTGACTTCTTAACTTTAAGAGTGAGGCAGTGAAAAGCTGTTTGGTAACTCCATGTGCTTGGGCAGCATTCTTCAACTGTGTGCTTCTTTGTATGGTGATTGGGCTGTACTGTTTCACTGGGAAAACATCTTGCATTCTTTTATTGGCTAAAATGTATGTTCAGTCTTGGGTAACAGAGAATTGAAAGAAGAGTAACTTAAACAAGGAAGAAGAACTTTTATATTTAATGCAAATCTGGACTAGTATAGTGCAATAGAGTGCCCAGGACCTAGACACCCTCTATCTTTCCGCTCCACCATCTCTAGGAAATTGCACTGCATGGTCCAAGCAGGCCCAGCAGCATGTCTACATTCTAGTCAGTAAGAAAAGGGAAAGAGGGAAGAAAGAATACAGATCCCGCCCCTTGAAGTTATGCATACAATATTTGTTTATATCCATTGGCTAGAAATATTGGCCATGTCTCATGGCAGGGAGGTTGGGAAATGAGTCAGTTTTTTTTATAATGCATTCATAGCCATATGTCTAATAAAAATTATATTGTTATGGAAGAAGGGAAGAATGGATATTGTGAGACACCTAGGAAATTCTGCCACAGTCATCACCTTTAGGATTTCTTTCAGCCTGGTCAAATCTCCCAGAAAATATTCTTCCACAGTCCTGACTGGGAAGCTGTAAGTCTGGTTGCCAGAGTTCTGGGATTTGAATAGGACAAAAAAGCTGAGTTAGTGATAATGGTAGTAGTGGGTACTAGGTCTTTTTATTTAGTTGTACACTTTTATTTTATCATACCACATGTTCTCTAGTCCAAAGACCAGCTTTCCAGAAACAATCTTCCAGTTTTCTGTTGGGAGTGGAGAGTGAGTTGATTGAAATGTTGAATAGTGACCTTTCTGGAGCGAGGAGGAGGTCTGGGAATCTAATTTTCAACAAGTCTTTGTGTTTTCAGCTCCATCTTCACTCCTAGTTCCAGAAGTAGTTGCTCTTAATTCCTGAGTACAGTAGAAATTGGATTACTTTTCATATTTTCCCACTCTTGACTTGGGATTCAGCTTTCTCAAGTCTCCTAAGACATTAACCATTCATCCATCTGCTTTACAGCTGCCAAGGTTTTGTTTTTATTGGCTCATCACCAATTCTCTTTGTTCTGATGAGTTAATGCTTTTTTTAAAAAAAATCCTCTTCCTTTGTTTTAGTCAGAATAAATGGAGATAAATGCACAGGTTCAACCCTATCATCATCTTTAACCCAAACCCCGAATTGTTCTTTAAAATCATTTGATTCAGCACCTCACTTCTTTTATTGTTGGAACACCTATTAGCATTTCCCATGGAAAGTATAATATTGACTTGATGATTATGACAATGACAATAGCCAAAATGTATTCAGTTCCAATAGTTTATTTTTTATCTCCAGGGCTGACATAAAAACTATTTATATATGTAGTACTGCCCTTAGACCCAGACATGCGAAACTCCTGTACCAGGTCCCAAGCTCAAGGCGTCCTACACTTTGGGAATGCCTTCTTTGACAGTTTCTGTGATGGTTACTCTTATGTAGCAACTTGACTAGGTTAAGTTACACCCAGATAGCTGAGAAAACATTATTTCTGGGTGTGTCTGTGAGAGTATTTCTGGTGAGATTAGCATTAGAATCAATAGAGTAAAAGCGATCCACCCTCATCAATGTGGGTGGGCATCATCCAATCTGTTGAGGATCTGGATAGAACAAAAAAGGTGGAAGAAGAGCAGATTCATTCTCTTTTCTAAAGCTGGGACTTCCATTCTCTGCCCTCAGCCATCAGAGCTCCCCTGATTCTCAAGCCTTCAGCTTAGGACTGAGAGTTACAATCACTGGCTCCCCTGGTTCTCAGGCTCTTGGATACAGAATGAATTATGCTTTCTTGGATCTCCAGTTTGCATATGGCACTTTGTGGGACTTCTTAGCCGCCATAAACATATGAGCCAGTTGCCATAACAAATTCCCTCATATATCTATATATATCCTATTGCTTCTGTTTCTCTGGAGAATGCTGACTAATATAATTTATAAGGCTTCTCTGGGCTTGGGACCAACCAGGGCTGGCAGTGCCACTCAGGCAGGGTACCTCAAGCCCTAGTTAGGACTCATGTGAGTCCTGGTTCAAGAGTCTTGATGTGCACTGGTTGGGCAATACATAAACATACAATTTCCTTTTCTCTACCATTATTAAATCTTCATCGGTATATCACTGCACCTCACATGGCCCATGAGAATTCTTCATCTTGTGTCTAACTAAGGGACACCCCAAATGCAAGTCTTTCCTAATGTGTATAAGAAAACGTGAATACAATTCACATTTATAATTTTTAATAATTATAATCATTTATAATTTATTTTATGGCCATGTTAAACTTACCATTTGGAATTTGTTTTTTATTTTTAAATTTCAGAATATTACAGGGGTACAAACATTTTGGTTTCGTATACTGCCTTTGTGCTGCCCAAGCCAGAGCTACAAGCATACCCAGCCCCGAGACAGTGTGCTCCACACCCATTAGTTGTGAATTTAGCTATTCCCTCCAAAAAGTAAACTAACACATCTTTCAACTGTGTATCCCCTCATACTCTTTAGGCTATAATCACTGTATTGTTACTTTAATTGACTTGTTTTATTGTGCTTATTGTACTGATATAACTTAAATTCAAATAGATGAAGTACTTTATCTCAATTTGCTAGATAAGAAGTAAATGGTAGAGTAGGGGTGTTACCCCAGGGCTGTCTCACACTAGAATTTGCTTTCCAGACCACACTCTACAACCTCTAAGACTGGAAAATGCTGACACAGGGTTTAGACCTTACTCTCCCCACCCCGCCAAGAATCCATTACTCTTTTTGGTATTGTCTACCCCAATTAGCATAGTTAGCTTATTGTATTATAAATGTTCTGATAACTCCATGTAGCTGTAGTCTAAAAGAGAGAGTAACAATGAATGTTTATGAGACAGTAAAAGGCTCAGAGAATGGAACAGTGAAAAAGTGCTTGGGCTTTGATTCACACTGAACTGAGCCCAAATTCTAGAAAGTTACTTCAGCTTTCCAAGTGTTAATTTCCTCATCTGTAAAAGGAGAATACTAATATCTATCTCTGTAACTAATTGTGAGTATTATTAATGGATCAAATTATGTGGATAAAATGTAGTGACTGTACAAGCACCAGATGAATGTATCTTACCTTCATCCAGCTCCCAACACACACATTTAAGGGTATGGATAACTCTGGTGTACAGACTTTTCCAGAGAGAACAAACTCTGTCTGTCATCATATAGCCTTGAGGCCTATCAGAGAGAAATGAAATGAAAGAATCAGGAACATACTGAATGTATATCATAGATTCTCATCTTTGATTACTTAATTTTGTAAAATGGTTTCATCCCAGTATAGACTTAATTTTATAAAAATATATCTAGTAAATGTGGTATAGGTATACCATGGAGTACTACTTAGCCACAAAAAACAATGGTGATCTAGCACCTCTTGTATTATCCTGGATGGAGCTGGAGCCCATTCTACTGAGTGAAGCATCGTAAGAATGGAAAAACAAGCACCACATGTACTCACCATCTAATTGGTACTAATTGATCAACACTTATGTGCACAGATGTAAATAACACTCATTGGGTGTTGGGCAGATGGGAGGGGGGAAGAGGGGATGGATATATTCACACCTAATGGTTGTGGTGCACACTGTCTGGGGGATGGGCACACTTGTAGGTCTGACTCAGGTGGGGCAAAGACAATATATGTAACTTAACATTTATACCCCCATAATATTCTGAAAGAAAAAAGTATCAATTAATAGTATAACCTGTAGGTGAGTCACTATTTTTTAGTACTCAGGGCTTAGAAAAAGCAAGAAAAAAAATTACAAAATATCTGTTAAAAATGAGCTCAAAACTTTACAAAAAGGAAAGACAAAAAGGAAAGGATGAATTTTAAAAATATTTACAATCTTGTAGATCCACTTTTGGAGACCTTTTCAGCATGAAAGACACAGTGATTTTTTTATGGTAATTTAGCTTTTGGTGAATTTGCAAAAGCAAAGTTGGACAGTCTTTTTGACATCCAAGTGCCAAGATTTGTAGGCAGCAGCTGGCTAGAATTATCCTCACATTTCTGAGCATAATAGACATATAGAAATAAGCTAGTTTCTGAATACCAATCTTGGGAGAAAACCAACCAGAAATTCTGCTGTTCATCATGGTTATCTGAATTGTCTTCTTTTCTTTCCTGCCATTCCTTTCCACTTGCAGGACATGCTATCCTGGTCTCTCGGCCTATGGGAGAGGTTTTTCTTTGCATTCATACCCTGCTCACTCTCCATGTTGGATGTGAAGGTCGATTCTTCATAGAGCATTCTGCCATGTGTAGAGAGAAGGAGAGAGTGATAGCTGTGTGATCCCATCTGGGAAAAGACTTTTGCTGAATGTTTATTTTATGAAAAATAGTCTTGGTAAGAACTAGGAGAGATTAATTTTGGCTGTCATAAGAATTAAGTTACATGAATCTTAGCCCTTTTGCATGGGAAATTAACTGTACATTTTTATTTCGTAGTACTCTTTCCCAATTCTTAAAATTGAAGGCTTCACAGCAGTCATGGCCACCCTACTCCACCCCCTAAGGTAAAACATTTTTCATATTCATATTCATGATGACTAAATTCTGACCTTAATTCAGTGAATAAAAAGATATTCTGGAAGACAGAAATATAACATTCTATAATGTTTTGGATCTAAACATTGTTGAAGTAGATATTTTCTTTAATTTGTGGTTCTAACATATAGTTTACCTATATAGCAAATAATTTCCACAAAGACAACTCAATAGACTTAAAATTAGAATCATGTCATGGATTTAAATAAAATATTGGTATTCAAAGATTAAAATATGATAATGGTTAAACATTTTCTAATTAGTCTTTTTATAAGGAAATATAGAGTTGAACATTAAAATCTTACTAATAAAATAACAGTTATTAGTTATGTATCTTTTTTCTTAAAAAAAGGAGAAATTAAATTATAAATCAAATCAACTTTTTGAAGTCACAATGGAATCATGCTTGCCTCAAATGCATGCATAAATTCAATAGACTGTCCATAACATTATCTAGCAAAGACACTGAGGAGTCACTGAGGACATATATACTCCAGAACAGGACAATAGATGTAGAACAGCTGCTCATTATCCATATCAGAAGGGGGAATCTGCTTTGAAATTATTTATAACCTGCTTCATTATTAGGTCTAGTATTTCTCTTTTGTAAATAAAATTAAGCATTTATGGATACAATTTTAAAACATGTTGATTTACAATAACAACACACATATATCAGATTATCCAAATGCTTCACACTTTAATGAAAAATGGTAGCAACATTCACGAAGGTCCTGTTACATATAGTAATTATAGCAAACATCTACCAAATGCTTACTATGCACCAGGCATCACTTTAAGTGTTTTAGCTCATTTGATCTTCACAACTACCTTAAGAGATAGGTACTATTCTCATCCTCATATCACAAAGCTCAGAGACGTTATTAAGTTGCACAAAATCACATGGCTTAGTAACTGATGTTGCCAAGATTCAAACACCAGGATTCTGACTCTAGAATCTACACTTGGCTAAACCTTCACATTGTTTACTACTGTTCATAAAATGAAATATAGACACTTTCAGATTTGCATATTACGTAGTGTGAGAAAATTTTTACCTTAAAAGAGTACTTTCTGAGCAACAGTATTTTCAGTCAAGATCGGCTTGGGTAAGCCATGGAAACAAAACGAAACAATCACTACATATCCAAGGTGAATTGCCAGGGAGCTCTGAGTCCCACATACTTAGGGATCTAGACCTCAGTTTTCTTTGGCAGCAGAAGAGAGGAGGTGGAAGTAGCACAACACTCTTAAAAAATGCCTCAAGACAGAAGTCTCATGTTTCACTTCCACTCATGTTTCATTGGATGAAAATGGTCAATTGGCCTCACCTAACTGCAAGGTTGTTGGGAAATGTGAGCAAGGGTAGAAAGATTACAAGAAAGTGATCAAAGCAAAGCAGAATAAAAAGATGGTAAGGAATCTTGTATATGTCACAAAATCATAGATTATAGAAATTTAGGAGACATCATATGTCCAAACTTCAACAAAACATTTGACAACAGTGACAGGTGGACTAGACAGAGAGACAATGGTTGGAAAGCATTGTAGTTAAAGAACAAGGATGGCCTCTAGGGAGGTTAGCTGGACACTTGACAGCTCCTTACAGGAGCCTTGGCCTGATCCTCAGTTCTTTTATTTTTTTTTCATTATTTTATTTTTAGTTTTTTTTTTATTTCAGTATATTACAGGGGTACAAATGTTTAAGTTACATATATCCGTTTTGCCCCACCCAAGTCAGAGCTTCAAGTGTGTCCATACCCCAGAAGGTGTGCACTGCAACCATTAGGTGTGTATATAGCCACCCCCTTCCCCCTTCCCAGCTGCCCAACATCCGATGAATGTTATGCTACTAAATATGCACATAAGTGTTGATCAGTTAATACCAGTTTGATGGTGAGCACATGTGGTGCTTGTTTTTTCATTCTTGTGATACTTCACTTGGTAGAGTGGGCTCCAATTCTATCCAGGATACTACAAGAGATGCTATATCACCATGGTTTTTTGTGGCTGAGTAGAACTCCATGGTATACATATACCATATTTTATTAATCCACTAATGTATTAATGGGCAGTTGGATTGTTTCCACATCTTTGAAATTGTGAATTGTGCTGCTATAAACATTATAGTGCAGATGTCTTTTTTATAGAATGTCTTTTTTTCCTTTGTGTAGATGCCCCATAATGGGATTGCTGGATCAAATGGTAGTTCTACTTATAGCTCTTTAAGGTATCTCCATATTACTTTCCACAGAGGTTGTACTAGTTTGCAGTCCCACCAGCAGTGTGTGAGTGTTCCTATTTCTCTGCATCCATGTCAAAATTTATTGTTTTGGGACTTTTTGATAAAAGCCATTCTCACTGGAGTTAAGTGATAGCTCATTGTGGTTTTGATTTGCATTTACCTGATGATTAGAGATGTTGAGCATTTTTTCATATGATTATTGGCCATTAGTCTGTCTTCTTTTGAAAAGTTTCTGTTCATGTCCTTTGCCCACTTTTTAATGGGGTTGTTTAATTTTTTTCTTTCCAATTTTCCTAAGTTCTATATAGATTTTAGTTATCAGCCCTTTATCAGATGTGTAGCATGCTAATATTTTCTCCCATTCTGTAGGTGATCTGTTTGCTGTCACGATAGTTTCCTTGGCTGTGTAGAAGCTTTTTAATTTGATCAGGTCCCATTTGTTTATTTTGGTTGTTGCCGTCATTGCCTTTGGGGTCTTCTTCATAAATTCTTTCCCTAAGCCAGTGTCTATAAGAGTTTTTCCAACATTTTCTTTCAGAATTCTTATAGTTTCATGCCTTAGGTTTAAGTCTGTTATTCACCGTGAGTTGATTTTTGTGAAAGGTGAGATGTGCAGATCCTGTTTCAGTCTTCTACATGTGGCTATCCAATTTTTCCTGCACCATTTATTGAATAAGGATTCTTTTCTCCAGTGTATGTTTTTCTCTGCTTTGTCAAAGATTAGATGGCTATATGAGGATGGTTTTATATCTGGGTTTTCAGTTCTGTTCCATTGGTCCATGTCTCTATTCTTGTGCCAGTACCATGTTGTTTTAGTTGCTATAGCCTTGTAGTCTAGCTTGGAGTCTGGTAGACTGTTGCCTCCCAATTTGTTCTTTTTGCTTAAGATTGCTTTTGGTACACGGGGTCTTCTTTGGTTCTATAGGAAGCATAGAATTTTTTTTTTTAGATATGGGAAAAATGATGTTGGTATTTTAATAGGGATTGCATTGAATCTGTAGATCACTTTGAGTAGTATAGACATTTTAACAATATTGATTCTGCCGACCTATGAGCATGGTATGGTTTTCCACCAGTTTACATCCTCTGCTATTTTCTTACTCAGTGTTTCATAGCCTTCCCTGTAGAGGTCTTTCACCTCCTTAGTTAAATATATTCCTAGGTATTTTATTTTCTTTGTTGAGACTGGGACTCCATTCTCAGTCTTGTCAAACAGAAAAAATGTCCAGCCTAGAATCTAGTATCCTGAAAAACTTAGTTTCTTCTACAAAGGAAAAATAAAGACCTTCTCAGACAAGCAAAGACTGAGGAATTCATCAAGACAACACCTGCCCTCTAGGAAGTATTCAGAATAGCCTTACACACAGATGAGCACAATAAACACTCAATAGTATAAAATCATGCAAAAGCTGAAGGTCAAAGGCCAGATACCACAATGTCTCAACAGAGAAAACAAAGCAACAAAGTTTAGCTCAACAGGATGAACAGAAATCTTCCCCACTTATCTATTCTTTCAATAAATGTGAATGGCTTGAACTGCCTACTAAAGAGACATAGGCTGGCCAAATGGATAAATATACACAAGCCAGGTATCTGCCGTATTCAGGAGACACATCTAACCCACATGGACGCATTCAGACTCAAGGCGAAGGGATGAAAGAGCCCACTTCAGTGAGGAATGAAGGATGGGCATTATTGGGGTGGACAGATACTCAAAAGAATATCTATGAAAGAAATGTGTTTGGAAAGTCCAGTGTATCTTCACTGTCAA
>CAUYSK010073492.1:0-20221 GCA_963575035.1 Avahi laniger | reverse complement strand
AGTAATGTGCTTTGTGTTATGCCTGATATTCAATAAATGTTATCTATGAAGTCTTCGATGGCAATTTTCGCAACAACCCTATGTGGTAGTTACTGTTATTAATGTGATATTTCTCCTAGCATCTCTAGATGAATGGATGAGGGATTGGATGATAGATGGAGTGGTGGGGAGTGGAGCTAATTGTGGGGGTGGACAACTACATGGAAACGTGGTTAAAAGCATAACAATAGGCCAGGCGCTGTGGCCCACGCCTGTAATCCTAGCACTCTGGGAGGCCAAGGCTGGTGGATCGCTCAAGATCAGGAGTTCGAGACCAGCCTGAGCAAGAGGGAGACCCTGTCTCTACTAAAAAATAGAAAGAAATGATCTGGAAAATGATCTGAAAAATATATATATTATATATATATATATAAAATTAGCCGGGCGTGGTGGCGCATGCCTGTAGTCCCAGCTATTCGGGAGGCTGAGGCAGTAGGATCCCTTGAGCCCAGGAGTCTGAGGTTGCTGTGAGCTAGACTGATGCTACGGCACTCACTCTAGCCCGGGCAACAAAGCGAGACTCTGTCTCAAAAAAAAAAAAAAGCATAACAATAGGCAAAGAAAAGAAGGAAAGAGAAAATGAGCAAAGGAATGTCTTTTCATCCTAGTGTACTAGCTAACAGCACAAGTTCTAGAAACAGGTAGACATGGATTTAAATCACTGCTCCATTACTTAAAGCCATATAACATGGGACAAATTTCTAAACTTCTATGCTTCAGGTTCTTTTTCTGCAAATTGGAGATACCTACTTTATAGACTTCTTATGAGGATTAAATGTGATAATGTATGTAAAATATTTAGCATAGAACCTGGCATGTAGATGCTCAGTAAACATTAACTAGTACTGTTATTAAATTGAAAGATTCATAAATACAGAATTTTGGTAGTGAGAGAAATAAAATAGGATGACTCATAATAGGATTAGGGTAATGACTTTGAATCATTAATCATAGTTATCAAAATTAGGCACAATAGATAGATCATGGTTGTTATTCTTCCTTATTGTACTGTATCCTCACTGGTCAATAAAAAATTTTTGCCTAGTAAATCTGAGGTAAAGTTAAAAATTAATCCTCATAAACTAAAGTTAATGAAATATATCTAATATTCTGCCTTTTTACCCTATCATAACTTTAGCTCAAATGCTGGGAAAAGAAGAACCAAAAGTCTTCTGCCAGCTATTGACTGTGCTATGATTTAGGGAATTTCTGAGTTTCATAATGAAGACTGTACTTTTTACATCTGACAGACCTCAAATTTGCCTGGGTTATTAGTATTCTAGAAAGTAGAATTTGGGGACCAGTTGAAGGGAGGCATTTTGAAACCTAAAAAGATAAGAAATGAAGCTGTTACAACAATAATGCTATTGAAGAAACAGGAGTGTGCTGGTGAGGTGGCTCACCCTTATAGTCCCAGTACTTTGGGAGATCGAAGCAGGAAGATCGCTTGAGATCAGGGTTTGAGACCAGCTTGGGCAACATAGCAAGACCTGGTCTCTGCAAGAAATAAAAAAAATTAGCCAGGTGTAGCAGTGCGTGCCTGTAGTCCCAGCTACTTGGGAGGCTGAGATGGAAGGGTAGCTTGAGCCCAGGAGTTCAAGATTGCAGTGAGCTATGATTGCTGCCACTAGACTCTAGCCTGGGTGACAGAGGGAGACCCTGTCTCCACAAAAAAAAAAAAAAAAGGAAGAAGAAAAAGGAAAGACTAGTAGTCACTTTTCAGAAATTTTTATCAGAATTAGAGAAATACAGTTACCAGTTCTTAAGGAGGTAGTGGAGGAGATACATAGATAAGGAGGAGGTGGCAGGGATAGGGTGGGAGGAAAATAGAATGATAAAATTGCATTTCTAAAATGTGGATGAGCTTTATGAAAATGTACATGTTTCCCTTTCTGGTATATCAAAATCTTGAGAAGTAAGGGGAAACCCAGCATGTGTGTTTAATAAAGCTTCCTTGGGGACTCTGATATATGCTGCACTCTAGATAAATTATAGGCCATGTCAGAAAGTAGGAGTTTACATTATAAAATAAAATTGAAAATTAAAATCAGATATTCTAGGTAATGTTTTTCCTGGGACAGAAGTGGTTAGAATTTGGGAGATAACTTTAGATATGTTCTGTTAGGCAAAGATGAGAGAAGCTGGAGATGATTAAGACATCTTTCTTCTATGTACAATTTTGCTGAGGTTGGGCTCTATTAATTTTTGTTTACTTATGGACAAAGAGCTAATGCATATTTCCTTTTAACTTTTATTTAAATATTTGTTGTTATTCATATGTATAACTTGATAGGAACATGACCCAAAGTTTAATTTTTTTGGTTAAAATTTAGTGTTTTGGCTTCGTATATGTATATAAAGCCTGAGTTAAGGTGATCTGCTTTGCCTTTCTTCCACTGTGCCAAAGAATTTGTGATCAAGGGCCAGACTCAATCAATTCCATGATTTTGGTTTAACTAAGAAGAACCATTATTTGAAATTGTAATTGCACTCATAGATACAGGCTTTCTTTGTTAAGGGTTAAAAAAAAGGGACATCTCTTATACTTTCTTTTCATTTTTAAAAAAAGCTAATATATTAATAAATAGAAAAATGAAAGGAGCTTAAAAATCAAGTTCAACACATAATTATTGTAGAAAGCAGTTGCAAACTTATGATTTTAAACTCTCATCTTTATTACTGAGAAAGAAATGTCCTATATTGTAATATTCAAGGTTTACTTATAATTACTAATAAAAAGTGGGGAAATAAAAAGAGTCCTGCAAACACTCTAAGTATGACCTAGGTCATTGACAGTCTAGGCTTGAAATTAATCATTAGATTTTCTGAACTCCCATTGTACTGTCTTAGTCCGTTCTGACTACTGTAACAAAATACCATGGACTGGGTAGCTTATGAACAACAGAAATGTATTTCTCACAGTTCGGGAAGCTGGAACGTCCAAGATCAAGGTGTCAGCAGTTCACCGTCTGGTGAGGGTCTATTTTCTGCTTTGCAGATGGTGTCTTCTCTCTGTGTCCTCACAGAGTCAAAGGGGCAAGGCAGCTCTCTGGGGTCTCTTTTATAAAGGTACTAATAGTTCCTTTTATGGGGGATGTGCTAAAACTAAATCATGCCTGGAGAACCTTATGTTGCTTTTACATGTCAAATCTGTATTGTACCCATCCATATCTGGCCAATCTTTGATTTTAAGGCTCTTGGGCAAGACTGACCCAGGGGTTTCCAAAGCCAGAACAAGTATAGAAATAGTAACATATGCATATCAACAAAAATCACTTGCTAGGAACCTGAGCCCAGCCAATAACCTTATTCCTACTGTCTCAGATCTAGTTTACTTTCAGCATTGGAAACTTTTAAGGATTATATAATTCTAGAAACTTGGAGTAAGTCCACCTAGAAGTAGAAGCAACAAAACCCAAGACTAGTGAAATCTTTTAGTAATGTTAGCTTAATTTTCTAAGTTTGCTTTATTTTGTTAAAAACAAAACTATGCAATGTTCAATCACTAAACGTTTTTAGCACAAAACTTTGACACTATGAGTAGATTACGTGTGACACAATATTGACTATCACGGAATAATATATATGGGTGAAGGGTACTAGTTATATTTCCATAGAGAAAAATATGGTGATTTTGATTCTCTGGTGTAGAGGCCCTAGTTAGAGGCAGGAATTATTTGAGGCAAGTGACTTTAATTGTGATCATTCAGTCATAGGGATATAATTTGCTTTTAACTTCTTTACAAATCTTAGTCATCGACATTATTAATAGATAATTTGATGCCTCCTCATTTTAGCAGTATAAACATATTTACTGCTGACCTTGGAACTTTAATGTGCTCTTCTTATACTTTTCCATTCAGTCATAACCCTCTCTTCCTTCAAAATTTGGCAAAGCATCCTTGACTTTCATCATATTCAGACCCATGGTAAGAACCTCTCAGCTGAGTGTGGTCTAGATCAACTGACCCTAAGACGCATGGGAAATAATATACAATTTGTTTCAAACCACTGAGTCTGGTGGTGGTGGTCATAGTCAGTGGGCAAATATAATACTTCCCCTTAAGACCTTTCCTATTCCTCTTTTAATGTGTGTTTCTCACACTGTATTAGTTCCCTTTATAGTATTGATTCTTCCTATAGTATGAATTTTTATTCATTTTACACGTATACTTCACAGGAATTTTTGTCTCATCTTTTCAGTTAGAATAAGATCTTTTCTTTGGATTAGGAAAGTAACCTTCCCTTAGTACTTAGAGAAAATTCTACAAAGAAGCTTCAGCAAGATTTTATCATGACTGTTAGAAGGAAGACAGACCCTCATTGGATACCCCTGCTATGGCCATGGAAGCTAGTACCTATGAGAGAGGACTTTTGACTACTGTAATGCTTTGTTCAGATGAATGGCTATTTTAGTTTAATTGCATGAATTTTGTCATCTCCCGTGGGGCTGTCTCCCAGAGCTGGTATCTCAGCTATCCTCAAATAAACCTTGACCCAATTTTAGAAATCTTGGCTAATTTTGAGTTAGGAATTTCTTTAACTAATAATTAAAAATTAACAAAACAAATATAAAATGTATTGTGTGTATTACATTTTTAAAAAACATTTAAAAAATACTCAATACCACAAAATAATTTAGTTTAAAATAAAGAAAATAAAAATTTTTGAAATAGGACCTAATCAAATTGATATACCTTTCATCTTCTTTGAGAATTTTGACCAAGATATAAATTTAGAAAATACATTTTAAAAGATTCTCAGGTACAAAGTTGTTTGAAATGTTTATGTGTATAAAATTGTGTGTCATTAACCTAACATTAAGTTCTTAAGTTCTTAGAAATATCTGCTCAGTCTATAATTTAGCAAAGGAATTGCTCTTTTGAAAGACTTTTTTTTTTTTTTTGAGGCAGAGTCTCACTCTGTCACCCAGGCCAGAGTGCAGTGGTACGATCATAGCTCACTGCAACCTCCTGCTGCTGGACTCAAGGGTTTCTCCTTCCTCAGCCTCCTGAGTAGGAAGGACTACAGACACATGCCACCACACCCAGCTAATTCTAAAAAAATTGTTTTGTAGAGACAGAATCTCACTCACTATGTTGCCCAGACTGGTTTCAAGCTCCTGGCCTGCGGTGATTCTCCCGCCTCAGCCTCCCAAAGAGCTGGGATTACAGACATGAGCCACTAGGCCCAGCCTGAAAGACTTTTCAAAAATTGCTTTCATTACTTTTAATGAAAATCTAGTTGGAACGTTGGACCTGTTTTTTTCTTAATTTCTAAAGTTTGATCTGGTTATAAAAATTATTCAGCACTATCAAAATACTCCTAGTTCATCATTTCAGCGGGTAGAGTGTTTATTATACCAGACGGTTACCCTGGAGGGGAAAATAATGTTTTATACAAGTTCTTTTTATTTGGTAAATTATGTAATTATGTTAAGCAAATATTGTAGAAGTTGGAGATAGTCATCTCTGATTAAATAAGATTGCTTTCTGCTGTTTTCTGCTAGAAGAATGATAATCAAGAACATTTGGCCTTATTAAACAGTGTGTAATACCATGATTAGCCTTGGTAAAATTAGTTTATATGCTTGTTTTATTGCTGCTTTTTGTTATACTAAAAATTAATGAAACATTATAGTATAGTCATAGTGGGTAAGAGCTCAGATTATGGAGCCTGAGTAAATTCAAATCCTGTTTTGCCACCTGTTAACCTCAGTTTCCCTATCTGTAAAATGGAGATAGTAATCCCTACATCATGGGGTTTTGGTGAAAGTTAAATGCACACACAGAAGAAGTATTTACTAAATGGTAACAATTATTGTTAATAACAGATGTTAATGTGATTTCTTTTCAATAATTGGATAAAGGTTTGGATAAAGCTAAAAATAATAGTTAAATTAATAAAATGTTTTTAATAAAAATTATCAATATTCTAATACTTTAGTTTTAGGAAGCTTTTTATTTGTTCTTTTTAAAATAGTTTGAGTTTTGGTTTTTATGTTTATAAACCTCAAATGTTATTATTTCACACTCAGAAAATGTTAATATTTCTAGTGTTTTAAGTCACAATTTAGCTATTTCTGACCCATAAAACGAATAATGATAACACTTAATCACAGACTTATTTTGAGGATTAAATGAGGTAATACATTTGAATAAAACCTTTGTAACTGAAAGTACAAAGTGGTTGTCTAAGCAAACCATGAAAGTAATAAGACACATCATTCTATTTTGTCAGATTTTTTTGTTTGTTTGTTTGTTTTAGAGATGGGGTCTTGCTCTGTCTATCACTCAGGCTAGAGTACAATGGCCCAATCTTAACTCATAGCAGCCTTGAACCCCTGGGCTCAAGAGATCCCCTCACTTCGGTCTCCTGAGTAGCTGGGATTACAAGATTGAGCCACCACGCCTGGCTTGCCACTATATCTTTAACTAACTAGCTAATTTAGCATTCAGTGCCCAAAAGGATAAATTTCACACCAGGATTGTACAAATGAGTGTGAATGCCTGCTTAAACTTTTCATCCCAAGCACCTCCTGTGCTTTACCTTAGTCCTGGCCCTATTTTATATTGCTTGTAGAAACTTTTTTCTTTTGAAATTTTGTTGATGACATACTACTGCTGAAATAAAAGTAGCCCAGAATATATTGGTAATTTTACATTTTCAGTTTTGCTTATTGTGAAGTTAAAGACTTAAGTAAACTAAGTAAATAGTAGAGTTTCCTTTTTTTTAATTTCACAGATAAATAGAGTTAACTCTTGAGTTATATGCATCCAGCTCCAAAGTTATTTGCTGTCACTGGACCTGCCTGACATATTCTTCGGACACAGTGGAGCTAGGAAGTTAGAAATTTATAGAAAATTGGGTCACTTGTAGCAGGGCTAAGGCAATGTGGATTGCGGTGAGCCCTATCACCTAGACTGCTTTCCTCAAAGCAACACAGTCATTCAGTTATTCAGTAAATATTTTTAGAACCCCAGATCTGTGCTAAATGCTAGGGATGTAATAGGGAGCAAGACACAATTGAACTAGTTATCTCTATTAGTAATTTATGAGAAGAAAAATCTTTATCCTAAAATATAGTTTCTATTGTGATAGGTTTCCTGTTTCTCTTAGAATGTTCAGACTTTTTAGCATAGTTTTTAAGATTCCATGTAATCAGGCAACTACCTATTTTTTAATCTTTTCTCTTTCAGCCTCTCCACCACTACACCACCACTGTGCTCTAGTCCCAGGGGTCTCGTTCATTTCCTAAAAGAACACAAGTTTCTTAGCCCATGATCTCTCATCTTTTGGGAGACTTCTGCCCTTGCTCCTCTCAAGGCAAAGCCTCCTTCTCACCTTTCAAGACTCAGCATCTCCGTTACCTTCGTAGATTGGTCTTCCTTTAACCCACCCTGTCTACCTGGGTCTCCCTCTTTATTATTCATGAGAGAACTCTGTTCTTTCATAGCATTTTCTGATTTTGTCATTACATACTTATTTCTTTGTGTGTTTATTATCTGCCTCTTCCCACCAGACTGTAAACACCATGTAGATAGGAACCATCCCTGTATTGATTGGCTCACCCCTGTATCCAGAGCCTGGTATATCCTAGGTATTCAATAAATATTTGATGTTCAGTGGATAATGTTTCACAATAAAAATAATTTTCAGTTGTATACCAGGTTGCTTAAAATACTCCATTGTATTCTGCTGCACTTCACATAAAAAAAGTCTTTGAAATATAGGCATTCTGAAACAGTTTACATGTTTTTACTTTCTTTATGACTAAAGTGCACATACTATGTTTGACTAAATTAGAGGAAAAAAATATGGGGAAAGGAGTAGATTAAAAATATTTTTAAAGGACTTAGGATATACATAATTAAGAAACTTCCATTTTTAATCTTATCCTCACTTTAAAGTAGAGTTAACCTCAAAACTTTGAACATTTTAACTTCTCACTTCATTCATTTATTCAACACATGTTTACTGAGGTCCTACTGTGTGCCAGGCAGTTTTAAACATTGGAGATACTGTTGTAAGACAGGCAAAGCCTATGCCTTCTTTCTTCTTGCATGCTGGTAAGAGAGACAGTTAATAAGTAAACAAATGAATTCATGGTATAATCTCAAGTAGTGATCAATGCTATGAAGAAAATAGAGCAGAGTTAGGAGTAGCAAATATGTGGGAATTATGGCTATCTAAGACAAGATGTTCAGAGAAGGCCTTGCTTAGAAGGTGCTCTTCGAGGAGTTAATGTGAATAATGGAGTGGAGCTGAGTCGTGGAAGCTCTGGTGAAAGAGCATTCCAGACAGAGGAAACAGCAAACACAAACTCTGATCAGACAGGAAGACTCATGCCACATTCATGGAATAGAAAGACGACCAGTATGGCTGGAGTAAGAAGAATAGTAGAGAGTGAAGTCTCAGAGTTGGCAAGGGGCTAGACCTCATGTAGTGTTTTATAAACCAAGATAAGGTGTTTGGATTTATTCTAAATGTGATAGGAAGCCATTGGAGGGTTTTCAGTATGGAGGTGTGTGTAGGGAGTAACTTATTAGCTCTGTTGAGGAGAGCTGGGAGGCAGCAAGAGTAAAAGTATGGAAACTAGTTTGTAGGATGCTTTTGCAGTAGTACAGACAAGAGATAATGATGGCTTAAACTCTAGCAATGTAACTGGTAATGAAAAGAAGTTAGACTTGGAATATATTTTGAATTTAGGGACAGCATGTCTTGCCTGGTGGCTTGGATAATAGAGTGTGAGGGAGAGAATTATTGAAGATAACTCCTTGTTTTTTTGCCTTGGGCAACTGGATATAAGGAGTGATTTGTCGCTATGGGAAAAGATTGAGGAAAAGCAGGATATTTTCGGGGGGGATAGTAGAGGATGATTTAAGTTTATTTTATACACAGACATCAAGGAAGATGTTGAGTAAGGTAGAAGAGGACAAATGCTTCTGAAATAATCCTTCAAAGCTATCAGTATGTGACAACTGGAGGATTGTTTACCTTTATATCCCTACTTCCTAGTTTAGGGTATGGTATAGAATAGATACAAGCACTAGGTTGATGGGTGGATAACTAGGCATACATTCATACGTTTGAACAAATACAGTGTCCTTTGTATAATGGCATTTATAGGTATAAATAAGAATCACAACCATAATAATATCAAATATTTACATAGTATTTACTCTGTGCCAAGCACTGTTCCTAATGCTTAACGTGTATTACTTCAATTCCCATAACATTATGACTTAAATTACTATTATTATCATTAGTATCTCTGCTCTACATTTGAGAAAAGTGAGTCGTAATGAAATTAAGCAACCTGTCCAAGGTCATGTAGCAAAGAGACCAGGATTTGAACCCCTGTGGTGTGGCTCCAGAGTTTATGCTCCTATTCACTGTACTATTCTTCTTCCCATTATCATGCCATACTCATCATCATAAACCTGTAACTATATATCTGTATGGCCATTTGGAATGGGGGCATGGAGTGATAAAAATGATACTTGAGTGAAACATAAAGACTATTGGTGAAAAAAATGCCACTTTAACCCTTGAAGGAGGAATTTACTTTAGCATAATCCTATTGGGCTAATCTGAAGCATGAACCAGGTCTTAACCCATATCTGAAAAGTAAGTAAAATGCCTAATTAGTAGTATGCTTAAGTCCTATCTCCTAAAATGTCTTTGTTTTAGAGAAAAATGGTAGTTGACCACTCCTGCTGATATGTGAGTTTACACCTGTACTATTGAGTTGAATAAAGATATTTAGTTCATCAATGGCTAGAAAATGTAAAACATTGCATATAGCAATACATGTATTAGCTGGAATGAATTTGTAGGAAATGAATATTCCCTAATGAATGTAGCAAAGAATGACTTGACAATCAAAATGATATTATGGGAGTTGTAGAGTTGCCTGCTTTTTCCAAATTATATATGCCACCTTCTCTTCTGATGCCTCCCTTGGAGGCATGCCTACCACCACCTCCACTTTTGAGAATTATTTCTGCAGTGAGTCACTATTACAGAGAGTAGCCCATATTCTATTGGTCCCCTGGAAATGAAAAAGAACTGAAAACTATCAAGCTTTTGCAGTGATGCATGTAATGACTATATGATTTCATGACTCTTTTTATTCGAAACTTATCAAGTATCTACTTGACCTCTAGAGAGGAAAAAAGAAATTTAAAGAGACAGGTTTTTTCCTCCTGAAAATTCTGAGTTGAGAGAAACCTTTAACACATTTATATATATGTATATCCAAGAAATTCAAATAAAATAATCAAACCAAATCACTGAAAGGAGAGAAAAGAGTTCAATGTTCAAGTGGCTACAGTGTACACACTTGTCATTTAATCCTGCAAAATGGGTGCTGTTATTCCTGTTTTTCAGGTGATGAAACTGAGGTTCAGAGAACAAAACTTTTCATTACTAGAAGCTAGTAAGGTTTGGAGAATAGAGCTTGAGCTTACATCTCTCTAATTCCAGAACCTATGCTCTTACTGCTAATGGCTTCTTCTTTTTTTTGCCCCCAAATTCTTTATTCTTTTTTTGTTGAGAGTTGACGGCAGGATGAGTAAGAAAAAATAGTGTTTAGTAGTGTATTACTTAGGCATGAGTAGAATTTCCTATTCAAAAGGATTGTTGAGTAATCTGCTATTTCTTTTTCTTTCTTTTTAAATTTCTTCTACCTACATAGTTTATGTGTCTACTGAGTTGCTTTCTTACTTGTTTCGTTTTGGAACTTTTATATTAGAGATTTTCCTGAAATATCTGATTGCCATTCATATATAAGAGTAAATCACTAAAAATTAGTTAGAAGCTTTGAGCACCTGAGTGGGGTTTGTGAACTTAATTGTATTGTTATTTGGGAGGACGATTCCTTAAGAAACCCCCACTTAATATCTTTTTCTTAGACTTATCATATTACTCAGTTCTGTCTCTTCTGATTTCATGCCAGGATATGAATGATCATAGTTGCAAATGTTCTAGGGTGTGGAGACAGGAAGCAGTCTGGTATACACAACACTCATTATCTAAACTTTTTCTTAATCCTGTTGTTTTTAGTATGGTAACTTTTTCCTTGATTCTGTCTAGAGTCCCCCAGTACAGAAAATTCTATTCTATACTCTCTGAATAATAAACCTTCATTTTTTTTTCCATCAGTAAAAAGAGGCGAAAAGGAGGAGAAGATCTAGAAGTCTGTCTTAATGCTAAGCAGACTTCAACCAGTCCTTCTGTTGTTAACCCCCTTTATATCCACTGCCCGAGGTACTTGGTATCACCACTTCCAGACCCTTTTAAGTAAGAGTTCATTTGGTTTGCCTGTTGGCTTTCCTTACTGCCGGGTTTCAATTTAGCTTTTGTTCATCTACTGAGTAGGTTACCACTTGTCCATCCTTTTTCCAGCTTTCAAAATTTTGTATCTGAAAAGTTTATGTCTTCTAAAATAAGTTCCTTTATTGCCATTTTAGTGGGGTTTTAGGAGAGAGAGTTAGTATGTTCATTAAATTCACCATCTTTAACCAGTATTGTTTATCTTTTAAAGATTTAGTTTAATTTAGTTTATTGTGGTTTCAGTTAGGCAAAAATTTTCAATTTGTATTCTGATCTGTTCATCTTTTTCTTTATAACTTCTGAGTTTTGTTCAAACCTACAAAGTCCTTCCTTAACAAGAAGTTATAAAGATATTCCCTTATACTTACTTCTAATACTTTTTTAGATTTATTTTTTAATATAATTAATTGGTTTTGTGTGTATTGTGAAGGTGTAATGATATAACTTTTTTCAAATTGCTAGTTGATTTTTCAAACACTCTTTATTGTATATACTATTCTTCATATTTTTAAAGAATCTTCTTATATTCTATAGTGTTTTATATTTTCACTTACTGATATGCTACTTCCATTTTTGATATAAACTTGTCTGATTTTTTTTGTCTTTTTTCTGTCTTAAAGTTTAAGTACTGAGAGTAAAATACTTATGGAACCCTTTTTTATAGACTACCATATGTACTTGCAGTCACCTCTAGAAAATTACAGTTTTTAATATTTTTAATGATTTTTACTGATAGTCTTACCTTTTTGTAAATTGTATTTTTAAAATAACATTTTTAAACTTTTTGCTTGGATATAAAAATGTAATTATTTTTTCATATTGATTTCATAACAGCATTCTTGCTAATCTCTCATTTTAATAATTTGTCAATTCTTTTTGAGTTTCCTCTGTTGATAGTCAAATCATCTGTGGATAATGGTATTTTTGTTATTTCTTTTTTCCCAATCCTTTCATCTTTTATTTCTTCTTCTTGTCTTATTGAGTTGGCTGGGACCTCAAGTACAATGCTGAATAGAAGGCATGATAATGGTCATTCTTCTCTTGTATTTGATTTTCTAAGGGGAATGCTTTAATGTTTCACCATTATATGTAATGTTTGCTGTAGGGTTTTTGTTTATTTGTAGCTGCCATTTATCAAATTATAAAGTAACTTTCTGCTCCTGGTTACTGAAAGTCTTCTTTTTTTGAAATTATAAATGTTTTAAAATGAGAATTTTTTTACATTGATTTTGATAAGATTTTTCACCTTAGGTTTATTAGTGAGGTGAATTTTATTACAGATTATCTAACATTGAACCAATCTTGCAACCTGGATAAACTCAACTTGGTAATGACGTATTTTTTTTTTTTTAACATTGCTGATTTGGGTTGCTAATACAGTTGTCTCTTAGTATACAAAGTGGGCTTGGTTCCAGGAACCCTCATGGATACCAAAATCTGCACATACTGTAGTCCCTTACTCAACCCTGCGGAACCCACACGTACAAAAAGTCAGCCTTCCATATAGGTGGGTTTCACATCCTGCGTATACTGTATTTTTCATCTGCATTTGGTTGGAAAAAATGCAAGCATAAGTGGGCAGTTCAAACCCATGTTGTTCAAGGGCCAGCTGTATTTATTGTTTAAGATTTTTGTATCTGTGTTCATGAGTGAAAATGGGCTATTAGTTACCTTTTTATAATGTTTTTGAACAGATTTTAGTATCAACATTGTACTAGCTTTATAACGTGAGATAAAAAATGTTTCTACTTCTTCCATGGAAGAATTTGAGCAAAAGTGGAATTATCTGTCCCTCGAATGTTTGATAGAATTCATAGGTAAATCCAAATGGGCATAGTGTTTTCTTTGTGGCAAGCTTTTTAATTACTGATTCAAATTCTTTAATATTTGTGAGACTATGTAGGTTATTTTATTTCATTTTTATTGAGTTTTGGTAATTTATACTTTTTTTGGAATTTTCTACTTGGTCTAAGTTTTCCAATTTATTGATATAAAATTTTCATAACTCTCCCCTATTAATGTTCTAATTTTTGTGATTGTGTCCCACTTTTCATCCTAATATTGCTTGTCCCTTCTCTTTTTTTTGATCAGTCTGACTAGAGATTTGTTTTATTTTATTAGTTCTTTCCGAGAACCGATCGTTAGCTTTGTTGATCAAATGTTATCTTTATATTCATTTTCATTAAATTCTGCTCATATCTGTATTTCCTTCTTTAAGCCTTCTTTGGGTCTTTCTGTCTTTTCCCCTAACTTCTAACTTCTTTTCTAATGTAAGTATTTAAAGTTATACATTTTGCTACTCCTTTATTGAGTGTAGCACAAAAATTGGCAATTTACCGCAGCACTCGCCTGGCTCATTGACATTGCTGTCGCGTTATCTGTGACCAGCCTTGTGGGCCACCACCCTCCTTCTCAGGTGGCAGCAGTGGGAATTTCAAAGTGGAGAAAGAGATTTCATTCTGATGTACAAATTGCCACTGTAAATTGTGCCTAAAATTCATAGTGCTTTCCATGTCAAACAATATGATTTTGATATGTATATAGGAAAATCATACTTACTAATGTCTTAATCTCATCTTGTTTCAAATAGGATTCACCTTTATTTGATCTTATTAAACAGTCAAAGGACCGAGAAGGACCAGCTGATCACCTTGAATCTGCTTGTGCTCTTAATCTTCCTCTCCAAAATAATCACACTGCAGCAGATATGTAAGTATAAAATATGCTATCCATTCAAACCACAAATAGATTTTGAGCATCAGTGTAATGCAAGGTACTATATAGAAACTTTAGGGAATAGAATTTTGAATAAGATGATATTGTTTCTGCTTTTAAGAATTAGGGGCCAGTTATAGTGGTTCATGCCTATAATCCCAGCACTTTGGGAGGCCAAAGAGGGAGGATCACTTGAGGCCAGGAGTTTGAGTCCAGCCTGGGCAACATTGTAAGACCCTACTTCTAGAAAAAAAATTAAAAGACAAAGTAACACAGTGTTTTGGCATGTGCCTGTAGTCCCAGCTACTTGGAAAGCTTGGGCAGAAAGTTTGCTGGAGCCTGGAAGTTTGAGGTTGTAGTGAGCTGTGATTGTGCTATTGCACTACGCCTGGGCAACAGAGCAAGACCCTGTCTCAAAAAGAAAAAGAATTAGGAATATAAGATACATGACTCAAATAAGGAGTACATATAAAGGAGTAAAAAGTGCTACCGAATCACCTAGGATTGGTGTAATGAGAACAGTTTTCAGGGCAGGAATGACAATTTAGACAGGCCTTGAGGTTGAATAGGATTTCAGCCTGGAAACTGGAGAGGAGAGAGGAGACAGAAATGTGTTCCAAGAGCCAGAGATGACATGAACTCAAAAGCATAACAACCAGGGAAGCAGGAAACATTTTTACAGAGTGCAGATCAGCCCGTTTGGAGTGAAGCATATAATAAGTGTAGGGAGTAGTAGGGATATGAACTGCCATTACTGACTAGTGCACGATAATGATGATGATGGGAAAAGAAAGCAACAGCTCATGTTTATTGAGGCCTCACTGTGTGCTGGACAGTTGCCTAACTACTTCAGATTTATTTTTTCATTTAATCTCCATAACAGCCCTATAAGGCAGTAGATGCGGTTGTCAGCCTCAGTTATCTATAAAATAGGAATTAGGAGAAATAAGGTAACTTGCCTAAGGTCAACAGAAATCAAATCCAACCTATCTGATCCAAAAGACCATGCTCTTAATCACTCACTACACTGCCTTTCATAGAAATGTGCCTAATGTTATGTTTCTGTTTAATTCTGTGTAGGAATTGACATTGCAGTGTTCTGTGATTAGTGCAGGGATCATTTTCCAGAGATGTCATTTCCATGCTAACTTGTACTCAGATTATTTCTAGCATATAGAGACTCTGCCTTCATGTATAAATTTGTTTGCTAGCTAATACTTTTATATAAATAAGTCTAGCCTTTTTTTTTTTTTAATTCAGTAAGTAGCCATCTGTTAAGTGCCAGGAAGTATTCTAGGCACTGGGAATGCAGAAGTGAGTCTAGGTCCTTCCCCTCACAGAGCTTACATTCTGGAGGAAGAAAACAGACAGCGAACAAGCAAATGAATATGCAGGATGATTTAGAATGTACGTACTGTAGAGGAAATCAATAGAGCGAGGTAAAAGAGAGAAACTGAAAGGGTGATAGAATGTTTAGAGATGCTTTCTTTCCTTCCTCTGATGAAGCGATGTTTTGACCTGGCACCTCAAGGATAAGCTTGATGCTGGCCACGCACAAAGCTGTAAGTTGTGTATTTCAGGCAGAACAAATAACAAGTGCAGTGGCCCTAGGGCAGATCAAACTTAGCTGGTTTGAGGAACAAAAAGAAATCCCAGTGTGACTGGGGTGTAGTGAGCAAGGGGAGAATGGTACAAGATGGGATTGGAGAGTCAAACTGGGGCTGGATCCTGTAGGTTCCCATACGCAAGAGTAATGAGTTTGGATTTTATAAGGGAAGTGGGAAACCATTTAAGCAGGGGTGTGCAGCTTGCTATAATTTGTATTTTTAAAGGACCACTCTCTGGTTGCTATTCTAAGTACAGGTGGGCTAGGGGAAGAGAAGGGAACAGGGCAAGGAAGAAAGTGAAGAGACGAGTTTGGAGCCTATTTCAGTAGTTCAAGTGAAGGATGTATATGACAGAGATAGAAATGGAAAGATCTGGGATATATTTAGAGATCAATTTAATAGGTTTTACATTTGATTTGAGGAATTGGGAAAATGGAGATATTAAAAATAACTCCTAGATTTTTTACTTAAGACACTAGATGTAATGTGGAGCAATTTTTTGAGATGGGAAGAACTAGAGGAAGACAGAGCTCTGCTTTGGCCTTATTAAGTTTGAGATTCAAGTGGTGCTATCCAATAGGTAATTAGATATTTGCGCTTAAAACTCAAGAGACTAACTTTTGTCCAAGTTAAGTAAGTCTACAATGTTGTCAGTTGGTGAACTGAAGGGAAATCCAAGGTGGATAGTAGAGCAGACACTGGTCTTTCTAAAATCATTGTGTTGGTGAGTTCCTTTTCCTACTGTGCTAGTTAATATACCATATGTAGTAGAAACATGCATAGTAAGGTACAAATCCTACTTCTTGTTCTCTTTGTTCTTAAGGTTTATGTCTTTTAAGATAAATTTATTTACTGCCAGCTACTAAAACAAAATCAGAAAGTAGTCCTGGATTGTTCTGTTAAATAGAGGGCAGCACAAAACATAGAATTGCCAGAAATTAAGAGATAATATTTGCTAATATCTCTGCCTTAATTTATGCCTGACATATTTAGTATACAGGTATAAATCTGTCTTAATAATGTTATTTGACATATTCATAGAATTCTGTACTATGTAATTTAGGTGTGTGTACGTGTGTGTCTGTGTGTGTAACTTATGTCTTATATGTGAACCACAGTTACCAAGAAAAAAAATTTTAGAAGGAGAATCAGAGAAATATGACCACATTTGGTATCAAAAATTGTTTTATAAGCTAGAGTTATCTTATAGTCTCAATCCCACTATAATTATTAAAATCGAACATTATACAACTATTTTTTTCCAATAAGGCAGTAATCCCCAGGAAAAGCCATTTATTAAAATAGATATGATGATGATAAACATAGTTTTCCTATTAATCTGTCTTTCCCAGCTTGCATTTAAATAGCCTACTCAGGGAATTTGATGATATAGATAACAGATTAATTAGACAAGATGTATTCAGGTGCATGTGTACAACATTGACGGGTGTGTGCGTGCATGTGATTCTTAGCAAACTTCAAATGAAGACTTTTCATTTGAATATATCCAGGTATCTTTCTCCTGTAAGATCCCCAAAGAAAAAAGGTTCAACTACACGTGTAAATTCAACTGCAAATGCAGAGACACAAGCAACCTCAGCCTTCCAGACCCAGAAGCCTTTGAAATCTACCTCCCTTTCACTCTTTTACAAAAAAGGTTAGTAGATGATTATTTTCAAGAGCATGGACTCTGAAACCAGGCTGACTATGTTCAAATCATGGCTTTTCTACTTACTAGGTGTTACCTTGGGCAAGTCACTTAATATCTCTATGCCTCAGTTTCCTCATCTGTAAAAGGGAAATGATAATAATAATAATCTACCTTATAATAATCTATTTTTGAGATGATTAAATGAATTAATACTTATAAAATGCTTCCAACAGTGCACATAGCAAACACTCAGAAATGTTAGATGTTATTGTTGCTGCTGCTGTAGTTTTTATGCCTTAAAAGTAATGTTTGGAAATACTTGCTCCTAACATTACTTTTGCTGTTCAAATGAGTATGTACAGTTGAGATCATACAGTGTCCTGTTGCCTCGTGCAGACATATTTCCTGGATATTTTCAGGACATTTAAGAAGGCCAGTAACCAGGTTGGATAGCATCCTCTGATTGTATGTGAATGCGGGCGGGCGGGGGAGTCTATTTGAGTGTCTGTGCATGTGTATATCCTTATAAGTGCACACCCACATGGAGCTCTTCAAAGGAGAGTGAAAGGCCTAATTCTTCTGTGGTAAGTCTTTTTCCTGATTTTATTCAATTCAGAATTATATTGAGCTTTACAGGTATATTGTAAGACCAGAACACTGGTTTTCAAAGTGTGGTCCCCAACCAGCAGAATCTGCATCACATATAAAGTTGTAGAAATGAGGATTTGAGGGCTCTACCCTAGACCTGCTCAATCAGAAACTCTAGGATAGGGTCCAAAAATCCTTGTTTTAACAACCCTCCAGGCAAATCTAATGTATGCTAAAGTGTAAAAACCAGTGGATAAATTATTAGCTTTAAAAATTTCTAATTACCTTATGTAAGTCTTTGAAAGGTACATATAGAAGGTCTTTATATTTAGAGGGAAGAAAATTCAATTTTTCATATTTCTTTTCTCCAAACTTGTATTTCCAGTAGTGTTTTTTAAATAGAATCTTGAAATAAATTTTGTCACAGTCATGTAACACTTAAGTAATCTACAAGTCCACCATTTTTCAAGAGTATGCCCCATTGGTATTTTATAGAGAAATGCATGTTTTTTGTTTTTGTTTTGTTTTTTTTTTTTTTGAGACAGAGTCTCACTCTGTTGCCCTGGCTAGAGTGAGTGCCGTGGCGTCAGCCTAGCTCACAGCAACCTCAAACTCCTGGGCTCAGGAGATCCTACTGCCTCAGCCTCCCAAGTAGCTGGGACTACAGGCATACGCCACCATGTCCGGCTAATTTTTTCCTATATATATATTTTTTTAGTTGTCCAAATCATTTCTTTCTATTTTTTAGTAGAGACGGGGTCTCGCTCTTGGTCAGGCTGGTCTCGAACTCCTGACCTTGAGCAATCCACCCGCCTCAGCCTCCCAGAGTGCTAGGATTACAGGCGTGAGCCACCGCACCCGGCCGAGAAATGCATGGTTTGATTTTTTTTTTTTAGGATTGGAAAAATTAGTAGACACTGGTAATTCCATTATTTCCAAAAATAATTATCCCTCTTAAATATTAATTGTGGGAATTTCCAACATCTGTGGTGAGTGATTAACAGAACTAAAAAAACTGTATGGTTTATCTAATTTTAGTGTCTTATGACCTTTCCTCCTCTACTTTCCACCTCTGCCTCAATTTCATGCTATTAATATCATAACTATTCAGCAAGTATTATTGTGCTTTCTGTGTACCTAGCACTGTGGTAATACTAAGAATCATTTATTTATAAGGAAATAGGGGTAAGAGTGAGGTTACCGTTAAAATGCTGATTAAGAGCATTATGGTTAGAGCAATTTAATGATTTGAAAAAATCTACTTGTAATTCAAAATGAGCATGACTAATTCCCCTTATCCCACAGTGTACCGGCTAGCATATCTCCGACTAAATACCCTATGTGCACGCCTTCTGTCTGACCACCCAGAACTAGAACACATCATCTGGACCCTTTTCCAGCACACGTTGCAAAATGAGTATGAACTCATGAGAGACAGGCATTTGGACCAGGTAAGAAAATCAAGCACTTCACCTATTATTCTCCTCCCTACTTATTTGTTAACTATGTGCTGCTTTCTAAAGAAAGATTAGATTCAGATGAGAAGCTAGATTAAATTTATTATACTTAATATATATTCACTTGTTGGCCACCATTTATATTTTTGCTATAATTCTTACAAATCAGAGATTTAGAGTTTAAGAGTATATTTCAGTAACTATGATAACTATTCAATGACACAAAAGATCTTATTTATAAAAAATAAGTTTATCAGGCTTTTTCTGTGTTGTGGTGAGATAGATTTCATTTTAGTGTGGAAAAACACGAGACTTAAGAATCAGTTTATTTAAAACAGTACCTATTGAATGAATGAATGAATGGAGTTAATTAGTTTACAAATAGAGAATAATCTTTCATATCCTCCTTTTTCTTTGTAAAATGGGGTAAGAGCAACATTTTTTGGTAACAGCTTTATTGATACAATTCACATACCATACAAACCACCTATTTAAAGTATACAATTCAGTGGTTTTTAGCATATTCACGGAGTTTTGCAACTATCACCACTTTTAGAACATGCTCATCACACTAAAAGGAAACCCCATGCTCTTTAGCAGTGACCACCCATTCCCACACCCTCTCACCCCTAGGCAACACTAATCTACTTTCTGCCTCTGTAGATTTTCCTGTTCTAGACATTTCATATAAATGGAATCATATAATATATGATCTTTTGTGTCTAGCTTCTTTTATTTAGCATAATGTTTTCAAGGTTCATCTGCATTGTAGCTTATATCAGTACTTTATTCCTTATTATTGCCAGATAATATTCCATCATGTGGCT
>CAUYSK010073488.1:0-12193 GCA_963575035.1 Avahi laniger | reverse complement strand
TAATTTCTTTCTATTTTTTGGTAGAGATGGGGTCTCACTCTTGCTCAGGCTGGTCTCGAACTCCTGAGCTCAGAACGATCCGCCCACCTCGGCCTCCCAGAGTGCTAGGATTACAGGCGTGAGCCACCGCGCCCGGCCGATTTGGGAATTTTTTAAAAGGTTAAAATTTCATACAAAACCTACTATAAATTAAGACAAAGGTAGATTAAAATGCATCACTGTCTGTTTCTTTATTTAAAGTAATGCTTCCCATAAAAAGCAAAAGTGGGCTTTTCCCTTGATGGTAAACAACGTTGGCTCTAGAATTCTGTGCAATTGTGCACAAAAATACATTCTCTGAAAAAAATTGTTTTCCACTTATTGTGAACTTCAATATGACCAAGTTCAAAGGCAAATCACGATAAAAACTGCCACTGTCTTAAATTCTGCAGGCTAAGAGTTTCAGATAAGCTGCGGTGAAAAGCCACGGTTGAGAAATCCAGTGAAGCACACACAGGGACACAGCACAGACACTTGGGTTTTGGAGTTGGAGGAAATTGGAGTAAAAAGTTGATTTTGCGTGCAATACTTTTAAACGCTCTAGGAACACCCAAAATCATGATAAACGTAGCAGTCCGTGAAAAAGTCACTGTAGCCTGCTGTCGCTGAGTTGCCTCCCTACATGTAGCTTCCATACCCAGCGCCAGCATTCATGTAGCCTCTAGGGATGGCGCCACCAAATCCTCGCCCTCAAAGGTTGGGGGGTGGGGGCACTTCATTGTGCATGGGGCTGCCCATGCCAAATCTGGGGTTATGTGGCTTAGCAGCAAATTTCAGTCCACCTCCGACAGGTATGGGGGCTCTCTCCTTTTTGTTAGCATCAAGGGTGAGAAGGGTGTCAGGGAAAACCTTTTCTAGTGCCGCAAGGGCAGCGGGCAGCGTATGCCTTTGCCACCTTTTTGTTGGAACCAGCACCTTCTGTCCATCCACCTCCGCGACAAAGCGCTTGTCGTGGCTGCCCCCGGTCTCAGAGATGAGCTCGTACTTGAGGGCTCACCGCTTCTCCTTCACCTCCATGACTGGGTTCTTGCCATGCTTTGTCAGGATCGGCCCCTGCTCAGCAGTGACATCCGAGAGAAAGGCAGCACTGGGGGGTTGAGACAGCTTCCACCACAGGGGTAGGGGCCACCATGGCAGGCTTCCCCCCCTTGTTTAAGTCTCTGCCCTCCACACCCATAGGCAAGCCCATGTCCTGTAACACCTTAATGGCCGCGTTCAGCTTGGCCGTCTTTTTGAAGGGCCCCGAGGCCTCGAATGAATTGCCGTTGACTTCCACTGACATGGTGAAGATGGGGGCGTGGTGCGAGACCGGTTTGTACTGCAGGCCCGGCTTCAGCTGGTTCAATCAGGGCATTCATAGCTTGGGGAGGCTCTGCCTTCTCTTTCTTTTTAATCTTCTTCTTGTTGGGAGACTTCTCCTCCCCATTCCCCTTCATCAGGTGTTTCATGGGCGTGATGGCGTAGGTGGTGCTGGGGGCGATTTCAACAGTATAGTCCACTGGGTTTTCATTCTTTGGTTTCTTGGGCATCTTGGAAGGCAGAGAGGTTCCATACCCAGGACTTTGAGGAGCTGGCCAAACGCAGCGAGTCGCAGCATGTGCTGCGTACTTTGTGTGATATCTTCCCATTGCTGTCTAGATGCCCAATAGCATTAGTGGCTTCTTTTTCACAAGGGTCATAAATGCCAGAACCATCTGGCACTACGATGCCCAATGCCAGGCATTCCGGCACTCTCCGCAGGGCCTCGCCGGCCCCCATGGGTCTGTTGGCTGTGCCGATGGATTTCTCACACAGGAGCTCGAGAGGTCAGCCTCAGAGGGGACCCCAGGTGGGCACATGGGTGCACAGGTCCCTCAGGATCCAGATGACAATGACACACGACTTCAGCCTGTTGGCTCTGGCCTGGAACCACTTGGCGTGTCGGAGGGATGCCAAGGCAGCAAGGCATTTCTGTCTGTCCAGAACGTCCAGGGGATAGTTGACTGATAGCGTTTCTCCAGCTAACACTTTTCCATTTCTTCTCTGACAACAGGTGATGTCAGGTAGATGGTCAGAGATAACAGAGGGTCTTTTGTGTTTTTTATCAAAATTGCAGCATCATCAACAGATTGCAGTATTTCGTACTTGTCTTCTGTTACAGCAGCGAGCTGGATGGCCAGGTTGTCAGCCACCTTATCCAAGAGGGCAGTCCCGGGCTTGTCCTCAGAGAGCAGTACCAGCTCCAGATCCAAGTCTCCCTTGAGCAGAAGACTCTTTGCCACAAGGCCCATCCATATCATGTCCCGCAGGGTTCTGGTCATGTGCTCCATCTTCTGTTCCCCAGCCCTTTCGTTGCTCTCATCCTCCGGGGGCACGTCCATGCTGTCGGACTCGGCGTGCTCGCCACTGCCTTTTTCCTGCTCATCCGTGCAGTCGGACATGGCTTTGAGCGCCCGCTCGGTGTGCGACACCATGTTCTGGACTGCCTCCAGTTCCTCTTGCGTCGGATGAATGGAAGAATGCTTTGCCATCACGTGGCAATCATCATTCACAAAAATTGGCATCGGATGCATTTTTACTTCTTTTTCTGTAGTGTCTGGAAATCAAACTTTGTTTATCTTTTCAAACTGTGACAGATTTCCTTGGTGTTATCAATACTTCAACTATCTTGTGGGTGTCCCCTTCCCTGACTACAGCTGCCGCTGCCCTCCTGCCACAGCCTGCCGGGGTGTCTCTCCCCAAAAGCCACGGTGTGCGTTGGGCTGCTGCAATGGCGCGGGAAGAGGAGGAGGAGGAGCAGGGGCCGGGGACTAGCTAGTGGCGGGCAGGTGTGCGCCGGGCTGATGGTATAGAAGTCTTATAAACGGCCACATTAAAAATAAAATGATTTAAATGGGGAGAGAGAGAGAGAGAGAGAGAGAGAGAGATATCTTGTTTCCAATGTTAAAATAAATTTAAAAGATGAACAATATCCACATATGACAAGGATGTGAGGGAAAAGGCACTTACTCTACCATTTCCTTGGTAGATATACAAAATATAAAGTGAGATGGTCTTTTTGGAGGATGATTTGCCAATGAAATTTAAAATGTGCATTCCCTTGAATCCAACAATTACACACAAGAGAAACCTAACCTATAGGTCTATTCACTGAGTGGTCAAAAATATATGTTCAAGGAATACCACTACATCATTGTTTAAAATACCACCTCCTCGGAGCCAAGTGCAGTGGTTCGTGCCTATAATCCCAGCTACTTGGGAGGATGGCTTGAGGCCAGGAGTTCAAGATCAGCCTGGGCGACAGAGTGAGACCCCATCTCTAAAAAAATAAAATAAAATACTGACTACTTGGAAATAATCTAAATGTTCATCAGAAGGGAAATGATTAAATATATGATGGAACAGTCTTACTAGAAACAAATATTCAACCATTAAAAAGAATGAGGCAAATGTACTGACATGGAAAGATCTCAATAAATTGCTATAAAAATACATCAGAGAACAATAAGCCTATAATTATCACACTTACATTTAATAATGATAAAATCCTAATTGCTTCCCTACTTATGTAAATGCACAGAAAAGGATCTGAAAAAATCACAAACTAGTAATAGAAATTTATCCAAAAAGAAAAAAGTAAGATAGAGGAGATACTAGGTATTCCTAGTACCTCTATGTTGTTTTGATTGATTGAATGATTGATTTTTCTGGAAACAGGGAGGGTCTCACTCTGTCACCTGGGCTAGAGTCCAATGGCATCATCATAGCTCACTGCAACCTCAAACTCTTGGGTTCAAGCAATCTGTCCCTCTCAGCCTCCCAAGTAGCTGGGAGTACAGGCACATGCTACCATGCCCGGCTAATTTTTTTTATTTGTTGTAGAGATGGGGTCTTGCTATGTTGCTCAGGCTGCTCTTGAACTCCTGGCCTCAAGCGATCCTCCTGCCTAGACCTTGAGAAGTGCTAGGATTATAGGTGTGAGCCACCATGCCCATCATGTTTGGATTTTTATGACCAGCATACATTATTGTATACTGTTTTTTAAAAAGGAAAGTAAAATAAGTACACACATATACACAAAAAGGTAGCTTAGATGTTTTTCACTTTAGAAGACCAATGATCAAGAACCCATCCTGGACTCTGACCATTTACCACAAACATAACACTATCAAAACTAAGAGTTTACACCAGGTCCAGGGGACTAAATTACATTACCAATTACATCCAAATAGCTATCGATGCAACAAGCCATCACTGTATGAGACAAAAAATATCCCTCTGTGTGGTCATAAACGTATATGATTTCCTAAGGCAGCATATTAACATAAGGTGGAGGTTTCTCTTTCAGTAATGGTAAAATATCTTGTATTAGAACAATCCTTTTGCATACAAGCATTACAAACTCTAGAAAAAAATATTACAAAATAAATACCTAAAGGCACTGGAGAGCAACGAAAAGCAGGGAGAAAAAGAAGAGGAGTCAGACATTTGCAATAACAGAAAGAAGAGAAGGGCATGGGATGGGTTTTCCATTTTTTAAGGCTTTTTGCCCAAAAGCAGGCCCCTGTCAGTAGCACCAGGTAGCAATAATTCAGATAGAAACCTTTAGTCTTACTGGTTGAAGAAGTATAAGACATAGTTCAGTGCAACTACAACAGGTTGAAAGAGGGAAAATCCTAGAAAGAAGAGAGCCACAAACAGGTAGCCCAAATTTCTGCTTCTAAACTCTGCCTAAATCTCTAGCTAAACTCTGAAGGTACAGAGTTCCACGCAGCCCAACACAAGCTAAAAGAACTAAACAGAGATTTTAGCTGCTGCTCATTGTAGAGGAAAAGAATGTGGACTTTGAGTTCAGCCAAGCTAATTGTCCTATAAAAATAAAGAAATCAGTATTCTTTAGAGGAACACAACCTAATCCAAACTCCACAAGACATCAGTCACAATGTTCCGGTTACAATCCAAAACATGAGTCATATGAAGAAAAGGGAAAATGTGGCCCATTGCCAAGAAAAAGGTCAAAATAATCTAGATGTTGTAATTGGTAGACAAGGACTTTACAGCATCTATTAAAACTATGCTCATAATGAATAAACAGAAAGGAAATCTCAGCAGAGAAACAGAATCTAGACAAAAGGACCAAATGGAAGTTCTAGAACTAAAAAAAAATCAGGAAAAAAATTCACTGGGTGGGCTTAACACCTGATTAGACTTGAGAGAAGAAAGAATGTAAAAATAGAGAAAAGAAATTATTCAACCTGAAAAACAGGGGAAATGATTAAAAAAACAAAAAAGAGAGCCAGTGAACTATGGGAGAATATGAAAAGATCTAACATAAGAATTAAGTGAATTCCCAAGTAGAAGGCAGAGAGAATGGGGCAGAACAAAATATTAAAACAAATTATGGCTGAAATTTGATGAAAGACATCCATTTTCACATTGAAGCTCAGTGAATCCCAAGCAGGTTAAATACAAAATAAAACAAACCTAAACATATTGTAGCCAAACTGCTAAAAACCAAAGATTAAAAGAAAAAATTTGAAAGCAGACAGAAATAAAACAACACATTACAAACAGGGGAGCAATGATATAAATGATCACTCACTCCCTTCAGAAACAACAGAGGCCAGAAGACCATGAACAACATTATTAAAGTGTTCAAAGAAACCCACAAGTGAAAATATCCTTCAAGAATGACAGTTAAATAAAATCATGTTCAGATAAACAAAAACCAAGAGAATTAATCTGTCATCAGGAAACCTACAAGAAAAGCAAAAGGAAATTTTTCATGCAGAAAAGAAAGCTTCAGGAAGAAATGAAGAATACTGGAAATGATAAACATGAATGTAAGTAAGACTATCTCTTTTGTCTTATTGTCTTTAAAACACATAATTGTTTAGAGCAAAAATTATAATACTATATTGTGAATCTTACAGCACATGTAGATGTAAATCATGTGACAACTACAGCATGGGAGAGGTTAATGGAACTAAACAACATTTTACATAAAACGGTTCAATATTAACTCTAAGTAAACATGAGAAGGATATATATCATAATCCCTAGGGTATCCTCTAAAAATAATGCTAAGAAATATAGATAAAAGCTAATAAATGAATTAAAACGGAATTCTAAAAAAAAATTCAATTAACCTAAGAAAATAGAAAAGAAGGAAAAGAACAAAACGCAAATAAAACAAGTAACAAAATGGCAGACCTAAAATCAACCATATCTATAATTACATTTAATGTTAGTTTAGACAAAACATTGCAGTTATTAATAAAAGGCCTTATTATATGTTGTCTAAAAGAAGACTTCAAATTTAAAGACACAGTTTTGTTGACGGAAGAGATAAATAGAATCACCAGGCACACAGTAAGCAAAAAAAAGCTGGAGTACCTATATTAACATCAGATCGTCTTTGACTTGAAGTCTACTCTATTACCAAAGATAGAATGGTAGTTCACATTATAAAAGGGGCAATTCATTGGGAAGATGTAACAGTTATAAATGTGTATGCATCTAATAATAGTACTTCAAAATACATGAAGCAAAAATGAATTAGACGAAAAAATAGACAAATCCATAATCAGAGATTTTAACACCCCTCTCTTGGAAGTAGACAGAATGAGATCCCACCCCTATAAAAAAATCATAGAGATACTTATCAGAAAAATACCATCAACTACCTTGACCTAATTGACAGACACAGAACAACCACACAACAGTGGTAGAATACACATTCTTTTCAAGTGCATATGGAACATTCACCAAGATAGATCATATTCTGGGCCATAAAATAAGAGTCAACAAATGTAAAAAGACTGAAATCCTACAGAGTATGTTCTCTGATCACAATGAAATTACATTAGAAATCAGTAACAATAAGGTATCTATAAAACCCACAAATACTTGGAAATGAAACAACATACTTCTAAGTAACCCATGGTCAACAAATAAATCACGAGATATTTTAAGTCAAATAAAAATAAAAATACAACGTATATAAATCTGTAGGATGCAGCTAAAGCAGTGCTTAGTGTAAATTTATAACTTCAAATGCTCCTATTATTAATAGAAAGGAAAGAAGATCAAAATTCAATTACCTAAGGTTCTAGAAGAAAGATACAGCATTAAAATAAGGAAATATTAATAAAAGGTGAAACAACAGCATTAGAAAAGTCAATTTTTTTTAGTTCACAATCAAAGCAGAAGTGAAAGTACGTATAAGAAGAGGGTATGTATAAGAAGAGGATTAAGTTAACTCTAAATATGAACCTTCCACAGTCGAAATCTCTTGTAATTCGGCAAGAGGAGAAGCCGGCTCTGTTTTCATAGTGTTTTCTCCCATTGACTGGCAATTCAACTCCAAGCCTCCAGCCCCCAATCCATCCCCAAAGGAGTGGCAAGTCAATGCAGATGAGACCTGGCCAGCTTCCAAAGGAGATTTCAACAGACCTAGAAGAAAAAAAAGAAAACTTGGAGAACATATACATGTATATAATCTGGAAAGCAAAAGTCCCACAACAGACTAAGAAAGTCAGGGATTTTTTAGAAGAAGCCATCCATCTCACAACTCACAAGAATATATTCCCAGGTTCCAGCACATATAGCCTGGCCTGTGAGCATCTCAAAGAAAGAGACTAAAGTCAAAGGAGGAATTACTAGAAACGTTAACAAAAAGGCACCAGAAAGACAGAGAGGCAGGGCTCTTCAAGCAGTGTACCTTCAATCCAACATTCAGTGAGTGGTACATAAGCAAAACCAGCCACAAATGCATCCAGAAAGTTTGTCTATTGAATGAATCATCAGTGAAGAACAATATATTATAAAAACACTGCAGCCCATTGAATAGTTTGATTTCAAGACCATCTAATACTTGTGGAAGGTAGCAGGCAATGATTTAGATTGGTTCCCACTAGACAGGCATCAGGTTGGCAAGACAATTCCAGAACAGAATCTGACTCACCTTCTTTAGATTCCTTGGTACTAGATGATGTGTCTTGCAAAGGAACTGTATCAACCAAATCGGGTACCACCAAGTCAGGATCTAGGATCTCATGGGTCCCATTAGTGGACAGCCTGGAGGACCGTCTCCTTGATAAGTCTTTGTCAGTGTTTTCCGAGTAGTTTTTTGATTTTTCCTGGGCTATTAAACCATTAAGAGAGTTATAGGCAAGAGACCAACAAGAAGAAATAACTCTGCTACTACAGATTTCTGGGCTGGTTGCCTCTATAAGGGCTTATAGGGAGACTTTTGGAAGGTTAGACAAGTGATAAAAGGAAATACCATTTACTAGTTTATATTTTTAAGTAAGGCAAAGTCTCTCTGCCAGGATAGAATTTCACTTCTTTAAGGACTCATGATCTGAAAGTATGTGCCAGGTCACATCCCAATCTTGACAACTAAGTTCTATTTTGGGGCTTCCCGTATAAAAGTGTATGTACTAACTTCCAAAGTCAGTAAGTAAGGTTTCTAAGAGCCTTACTTTGAACCATCACAAATCCTTTTTGGAGCCAACAGGGTATTTTTGTATAAAGTTTCACTCAGCATATGAAAGCCATCCCTTCCTAAGCTGTTAAATTTCTAGTGGAATCCAAATCAAATGTAGTTTATGGATATGGAGATCATACCACTAAACTTGACATTAATACAGTTTGTGCCTTAGGATTTCTTTTTCTTCTAGCAAAAACTCCTTCTGATCCAACGACACTCCACTCACATTAGCTCATGTCACCAAGGACAAGAATTAGAGCCTAAAGGGAATAGGGACAAGATACATATAGGGGAGGCTGACCCAAACAACATCAAATTCTAGCCACATATACACAAACCAGAGACTCACATGAATTTTTGTCAAGCCGAGGACGTTTTAATGGGATTTCATTTCCTTTTGATATTTTCCGTCTTCTCAACTCCAACGTTATTGGTTGCAAAGTTTGAGAGTTTGAATCCACAGCTACAATGTTTATAAAACCATACAAAAAAGATATGTGATTTCTTAGTGTCCAATCTCTCATTTTATATGTAAATAAAACATACATATGTACACACACACATACACACACACACGCATCACTCCATTATAAACAGGCCCTCAAAAAGGTATACTTACCTAAGGTAAGAGGAAAAAAAAAAAATGAAAAGGGTGAGAAAATACTCCCCTGTGGGAGATGCTGACACCTTGCAGATCCGCCTCCTGAACCTCTTTGCTTGGTCTCTCCTATGACCCAGCTCCAGTCATATTTCTTTCCTGAAACCCTCTCTTAAAAACACCACATCCCAGGCTGGGCGCGGTGGCTCCCGCCTGTGATCCTAGCACTCTGGGAGGCCCAGGCAGGAGGATTGTTTGAGCTCAGGAGTTTGAGACCAGCCTGAGCAAGAGCAAGACCCCCTCTCTACTAAAAATAGAAAGAAATTAGCTGGCGACTAAAAATATATAGAAAAAATTAGCCGGGCATGGTGGCACATGCCTGTAGTTCCAGCTACTGGGGAGGCTGAGGCAGGAGGATGGCTTGAGCCCAGGAGTTGGGTTGTTGTGAGCTAGGCTGACTCCATGGCACTCTAGCCTGTGCAACAGAGTGAGACTCTGTCTCCAATAAAACAAAAAACACCACATTCCAACAGGACTGCTTTAAAGTATGAAGGTGCAAGGGAAATAGCAAAGTCATTTTTATCACTGTCAAATTTTCTCATCAAAAACTGATCCAATATTCAGGAAATCCACCACACAGGCTAATTCCTAACATGTGTACCCTGGGACTAGGGCTTGATTATTGTTTGCAATCTCTACTTGCTACACTAGTTATCTTGGCGTTGGTCCTAGTTTAGAGGGTCCAAGAAGAATGTCAACATTTATATTCTCTTAAAAACAACCCCAGAAAAAAAATCTTAGGAGACTATGTTACTTGACCATCAATGTTCTAGGCAAGGCTGTTGATCCCTAGCAAACCCAGCTCTGACATAATTTAGCACCGCAGATACTAAACCCTTGAAGAATATTATTTTTGAACCTAACACTTAAGAAGCTCTCCCCCAATCAGAAAAAAATGAGAATCTGAAAGGCAAGCAGAAGAAAGAAAAAAGGAAAATGGAAAGTTTGGCAGGAAGGCAGGGGTCAGAGGAAGGGGAAAGGAGGAAAGAGAAGGAGAAAGTAGGGAGGAAGGGAAGTAAATGGGAGAAGAGGAAGGGACGGGAAGGGTAAGGAAGAAAATGAGAAGGAAGGAAGGGAGAGAGAAAAGACTCATCTAAGACCTGCAGCTTCAGGTCGGCCATGTCAAACGGCCAAGCAAGAGACAAGGCTGAGCTCTGAGGCAGCAAATCCGATGAGAGTGCTGAACTCCTTGGCTCTTCCTGTGTTCAATCTTCCCAAAATTATTTTGTTCCAAGTAGTGGGAAACTTGGAGATCACACACATTCCAAATTCAACACAAATCCAAACAATCCTCTCTAAATAGCTCAGATGCTATTCCTAATCAAGTCTGCACAGGTGCTCAAGCCTCTACCAAGTCTATGAACTTATTCCAAGCAATTTTTAAAGAGGATTTGAATTCTATGTAGGATATTTAGCAATCCTTCTTCCCTTTGATACCATATACAAATGGGAAGCTGACTATACAGAACTCGAGAGTCGCCCAAACTCTTTTACAGTAAAAATCATCTGGGAAGCTTGTTAACAATTCACATTCCCAGGTCCCCATCCAGTCTGAATGGGAAGGACTGAGGCATGGCTGGAATCAGTTTTTACAAATGCCTCAGGCAAGGGTTAACAGTAAATTTGGAAAATACCCTTTCTCTATTAAATTTATTCTATCTGACTTGAAATTCTACACTTACAACATAAAAGCAACAAACTAAATGCCCTTTTTCTTATCTCAGTGAAATCATAGGAGCAGTCCACAAATTGGGATACAGCTACCCAGTACACACCTTCCAGAGGGTATCAGCAACAGCATGAATAGCTAAAGGGGAATCAGCTGCAAAACACTCAGTTCTTACATATTCTCTTTCCTAAACTGAGCTGAGGACATGTCAGATTTCTGCAGTTTGCATTTTCTACCTGTCCTTGTATAACTGCCCTTCTCCCACTTTACACAAATAAAAAGACCTGCCTCTCTCTCTCTCACCCCATATCTTAACATGGTGTTCTGCTAGGAAGTTTAAAACTTCTGGACTTCTCAAACTTGAGGTTCCTCATCTGAACACAGATATTTTCTCAATTTTCCTAAGGGTAGTATACAGCTAGTACCATTCACAATGCACAGAGGTCAATTCATCACAGATCATGATGCCTTGGGCATTAGGGCTTAATTCTCTCCCAGATCTCTGCTGGGAAAGCCAGTGAATTTAAGGGCAGTGCTGTCCAACAGAAATATAATGAGATTGCAGGCCACGTAATTTTAAGTTTTTTTAGGAGTCACGTTAAGAAGTTTAAAAAAAAAAGTTAATTTTAAGAACATATTTCATTTAATCCAATACATCTAAAAACATTTCAACATGTAACCAATATTTTAAAATTATGAGATTTTACCTTTTTTTGTACTAAGTACTTGAAATCCAGTGCTTATTTTACACTGACAACACATCTCAATTCAGGCAAATCACATTTCAAGTATTCTATAGCTACATATGGTTAATGGCTATTATATTGGACAGTGCAGGTCTAGGCCCTATTTAGACTTAGGGATAATTCCAAGATGCTTAGCTCTTGTGGGCAAAACCTAGTTACAATCATTGAAGGGGGAGGTCCCTTACTTCATCTGGAGAGAAATCAACCTATTATCTAATTTCCTATCTTAAAATTAGAACTCAGATGTAAGAAAGTTGTCTACTGAGAGTACTAACATATTTATGTGAACTAAAATTTTTACACCACAGAAATAAAGTCTGACATGTTAGTCTGTCTTGATAGGAGGACTGGCTTTGCATTCTATATCATTAGGAAACGATGAATAAGCCATGCCTCCCTAGCCCCGGTGTTCCTTTGTCTCTGCCCTCTTCAGAAGCCCATACCTTTTTACTTTTCCTCCTTTCCTCTTTTTTTTTTTTTTTTTTGAGACAGAGTCTCACTCTCTTGCCTGGGGCGAGTGCCATGGCATCAGCCTAGCTCACAGCAACCTCAAACTCCTGGGCTCCGGCAATCCTACTGTCTCAGCCTCCCAAGTAGCTGGGACTACA